>JAECUM010025054.1:0-33007 GCA_016617855.1 Megalonaias nervosa | reverse complement strand
CTCGTAGTGTGATCTCGTGCATATAACATTATATTTTATTTTGAATAACTTGTACGACATTTAAAGTTATCGGTAAGAATTAATTATCAAGTCATAAGATTATTCTTGGTTGACTTGTGGAAGCATATTAATTGGTTGGAAGTGACATTACGTGTATCAAATGACAATATATTTTTTTTTCTCTCTTGAAAGAGACAGTTTTTAGGAAATATTCATATACTATGGTCTCTCAAGATCAGTTGGTGATCAACTACGGATAATAGACTAAGCTTCAGCCTAAAAACGAGCAACGGTGCTATTTATAGGTGATCTACATAAACATAGTGTGGCAACTATCACTGATACTGTTACACAGTGGATGTCGTATTAGTGTACGAATCTATAAACTTGAACGGGATGATTAAACAGTAATCACCAGATTATTTGCACATGCAGTAGTAGTTGAATGGGGAGTTTTTACCAGCATATATAGCGTTTTGCTAATTCACGGAGCAGATATGTTTTGACTAGAATCCGCGTGCTTTGGTGGGGTGGTAGCGGTGGGAGGGAGCTGGTCTCTGGCAGTCCTGGTAAGGTGGGCTACCGGCCACTACTAACATACCAATTAGAGACGGAGTATGCAAGTGTGAAGACAGTGTGAGGGGAGAATCTGCTTTTGATTGTGAAAAGTCTGGTAACTATACCGAAGAATAGGTCAAGGGCTACATAGAACGTTCATAGACCTTCGAGACCTTATTTCCAGTGGCCGTTTACATGTATTTGACTCGCCTAGGAATCATAGATTTTACTAGATACGATTTGACCCAGGGTCCCTTTAATTTGCACGATGGGGGTATTTCATCCATCTTTCTTCCATAGTTACTCTGCGCAAACCTTTCTTTGGCCTCTGACGGTCATGGTAGCGTGGGAGACTATCACCAGCATACCAATCAGAGATGTGAGTAGACGAGTCTAAGTGATACATTCATGGACACACTGAAGCGTAAGAGGGAAGACAGTGTGGAAGAATTTGCATTTGATTGTGAAGAGTCTGGTAACTATCCCGAAGAAAAGGCTAAGGACAAAGCAGAACCTTCAGAGACCTTCGAGACCTTATTCGCAGTGGCTATTGACATATATTTGACTCGACCAGAAATCACGGATTTTACTGGAGAGGATTGGATTAATAGCCTTCATTACCTTTTCTACGATGGGGATGTTCCATCCATATTCCATCCATAGTTACCCATCGCGAACCATTCTTTGGTGCTTCTGAAAGAGAATTAACGAAGCATGTAGATCGTCTGGAGGATCCATACGAAACGGGTCAGCTCAGAAGAGCCATCAATTTTGCCACCTAAAGTTGATAGGTTGGAGGAGCGCTTAGAATTACTTCTGTGATATCGGATAGGCTAGGAGAATAGAAGACGATATAACATCCTCGCATAAAAGCGTTTGATGAGATCGGCGCAGCCCTCAGACTGACTTTACTTGCCAGTCTTTATTAGCAGTAGTTACGAGGGCTCTCCTCTAGGGGGTTACAACCGGAAGAGTGGACAAAAATAGAAACCCTACTGAGGGTAAAGACGCGGAAAGGAAAGACCATGCTGATGTTTAAGATGGCGAACTCGCTATTTCAAGAGCATCAAATCTGCTGACATTACGTGGGAACCCTTAAACATGAACGACAATAGAATCGTGTTTTTTGGAGAACCTGTTGGTACAAAAGATGTTGCTACCTAAGCATACATTGGCAGGGTTTGCACTTCAGACTCAGTTGATACCATATCCACCCCTCCCCTGTATATGAAGGCTAATAAAAAAGTGCGCGTGGGAGAGTCAACAAATCCCCAGAAGGCGGGTACAAAAGCATATGTTAATGAGGCGGTGCGACATACAAAACCTTGCTGTCTTTTAATTTCGGTGGCTAGTTGTTCTATGACGTCTGAAGATGATACGTTTGATCTTACTCAACAGAGAACACCAATACAGGCGGTCTCTTCGATAAGAAACTTAGTGTTTACGTGAACTCCAACCCCCGTCTAGCAGTCTGGATCATGCGGATAAAATAAACATAACGTAGCGTAGAGAGATATCCAGGGCCAAAATGCAGAAACAAACATTTTCCCACAAACTTTTACTTTTTAAAACATCAATGATATAATCGTCATGGCTTGTACCGGAAGATCTTAACTTTCGATTTTATACACATTTATCTTTAGAGGCTGTTGCATTGGAGCAAATAAATCCACTCTGCTCTGATTGCTAGTGGAATGAGTGGCTCTTGTGTCTCGTAGAGACGTAATCTTATATTTACCCAGGTCAAAAGGATCAGTTTTGATGTCGCCAGCATGGCAGACCTTATCCACGTCATGACGATTTACATAATCTTTTAAGGTTGCGAACGTGGTTTCTACAGCGGAATCCACTTATTACCATCTAACTGCGTCAGAGATACTGATTTTCGGGAACTGGCGGTTTATGTATTCTTCTAATATTGCGACATACTATTTTTTCACCGCACTGTGGTCCTTCATAGAGGCGGCCAAGCCTGTGTTTCATTTCGCTGGTGTGTTTAGGTCACCGGTCATGGTGTCACCAGCTTTGAACACTTAGCGAGCGACTGTCTTTTTAACATACCTTATCGCGGCCATTTTGTGTAACTGCGATCGTGGCGTCAAGGTTTCTGTTTGAACCACGACCGTGTCTCGGTGTATATTTTGGCAGCCGCTATTTGGTCGTTCACGTATACTTTAACCACCGCGTGCTTATCGTCGGTGTAACGTGTTTGGGTCCGCGCCTTTGTGGTAAAGGTACCACTTTGTAGCAATATTTTCAGGTCAAGTGGTGTCGGTCACGTTGCGGATGGCAGGCCAGGCAGTCTCCTGAGCTTGCGGCCTATCAACGGTTTCCCTCCATCGCGCAGCATGTCATTGGTCTGGCAGACGATGAGGTTATATTGGACCTCAACGTTAGCCGGGTGGGTCAACAGCGAGGTACGATCTATGCCGAAGACTCATAGGTTTCTGACATTGTGGGCTAATGCTACCAGGTCGTTCTGGTCGGAGGCGCAGACGTGGTTGTTGTAGGTTACCTCGAGCTTGGCATTGGTGAAGTCAGTGGGAGCACCGTGCACTGCCTTGTTTTTCTATGAACGCCAGATGTTGACTGTAATGATGTATACAACAATAGGTTTCTGGCATTGTCGGCAATTGCTACAATGTCATTCGGGTCGGAGGCGTAGACGTGGTTGCAGGCTACCTCAAACCCAGCCTTGGTGAGGCTAATGGTAGCACCGTACACTGCCTTGCGTTTCTGCGATTGTCTGATGTTGACTGTAATGATGAATATGACAACAGCCAGCTTGATATATGACACACAAATGCAGCTTAGCAAGGTGGCTGGCTATGCAACTTACCATCTGTGAGGGACATTCGGGGTCGTTGACAATACATCAAATGTATGTATGTATAAAAAACCTTAAACGTTCATTTATTTGTTCTGTTGATGTCTCGGCAAACCTCATTCGTTCTCCATCACCTTCGAAAGTCATAGATTGACCTGGGATGATGCCGGTAAATGCTAGGTAGATATTGCCAGAAAGGTTCCGCGCGGGCACGGGCTTTGAAATCCGTGTCCACGACTGACTGCATGATTAGTTCGAGGTGTCCCAGATTATATTAGATCGAGTTTTGTCATATGACGTCCTTCTCGCTGATCTGCAGACCTGAATCCACGTTCTGGTTTCGATCTTTGAAGCACAGTTCCACCAGGCTCGTTTGGTTGGGATCTTGAGCCTCGTAGGAGTAGTACCGTAGGTACATAGGATCCCTAGCTACCGCCTGGCAATACACCACGGGTGTCTCCGTGTCGGCAAGATAAGGAAGGCTATTCTTGAGAGCTACTGTCTTTCTGGAGATAAATGCGCACGAAACAATAACCTTAGCCAATGGGACTGTTGTCTTGGTTAGTGACGACACCGCCTTGGGGGATTGGATGACGATATCTCGGAAAATGTCACCATGCCGGTCACGGTAATGCACTTAGTATGTCAGTCATCGGGAGCCTACAGCTCGTTACACGGATCGCGCTTCTTGGTCCGATCATGACAATCGTACGTTGACTGTTTATGACATATTGACCACACGTTCGGTGGTCGCCGATATAGAGAACGATGGTGAGCGAATCATCTTGGAGGTTCACATTTGACCTTCCAAATTGGTGATCGTAAGGAGCCATGTGTTCCATGGGTTTTGACCAGACAGGTGCCCGCCCGGACTCATGTCAGGAGCCAAACTGTAAAGCAAATATTTCTTCCTGGTCCCGTCGCTCCTGTTGGAGTCTACGTTGGAGCCGCTTACGGCGACACCAGTAAGGTGCATCGAGATTGTAGATGTGATTTGTACGATTCCTTACGCGACGTGGAAGCCCAGGCCAAAGACGGTGTATTTGAGTAGCTTAACGTAGTCCATGTTGAACTATTAGAGGTCTTGGCCGCAGTTCAATGTTCTTTGGCTCAGGTCAAACTTTAGTGCTCGGTGGCTCTTACTGACCCTCACGGCTGGCGAAAAGCTGGAGGTTTTGGTACTGAATGACTCATTGGTCCTTACTTAGCGGATTACGTACCAGATTCGTACATCGGGTGTAACAACATCAGAGCTTTGTAACGAGGCCTCTCTGTTAACAGGAGAATCTTTCGGAATAGTCGCAAACGTAGGGTCAAGAAGAGGGTCACTCTGAGCTTCGTTCAGATCGCCTGGATATTCCAAGTCAAACTCGAAAAGGTAGCCCTTGGGAAAATCTGAGGCTGAGGTACTTAAGTCAGCTTTTCGTGGACAGTTCAGCGGTTACCGGCTATGATCTCCCATAGTCTTGCATCCAAAAGTATTTTGTACTTTATGAGCGTGCAGATTCTTCCGAGGATATACTCAGACGGTTAATGGTGCTATAGGAGACTCCAAGAAGGTTTGAGAATAGCTGCATCTCATCAAATACTACACCAGTCTATAGACTCGTAAAGATAGACACCCTTGGACATCATGTTCAGCATATCTACGGGTGCTATGGAAACTAACCTGGAAAGTCAACAGCCAGCCTGGATATGCTGCAGGGTAAGACTTGATAGCTGTCTATAAACTGGAGCTTGATCCTGGAACAGGTAATATACATTTCTATGTTATCGTGAATGGCATTAATGTCTGCAGTGGGGTCCGTTCACAATACTCCCATTAGTAAATGACCTTCGCAATTCATTAAATTGTGGAAGAAAGATTGATTTTTCGTTTTCTTTTGTCTTATTCTTAGCCAGACGTTAAACTGTTATTGGTGGCTCCGCGGTGTCGGTCAGTGATGTGACAGTTGTCTCTTACTCGGTTCAGATCCATCTGCTTTCTTCAGATGTGACAGACCTTAACATCTCAGAACGCAGTGGTGTTGAAGGGCGTCATCACCAAAGTATGAGGGTGGGTAATTCCTCTTCAAGATATACCATCTCTTTCTCCAGGCCTTTTATCACTTAGACTACCCCGTACATTCCTCTGTACATCTAGGGACGTTTGATTTTACATTCACATTGCTTGATGATGTAGCAGAAGCCGCACTGAAGCTGGATGGAGGTCTAATAGATATCGTTGTCGGTGGGATCAGCCTCTTCCCTTTTGACCGGCACGTCCAGAGCCTTGAGGTCAGTATAGAAAACGTAGGGCACGTCCATCTAATGAAAGAGGTACTCAAAGTAAAGCTTGTTCATTTTTGACTCTTGACGGAAGGTCATCTGCATCTTTAAAACTATACCGCGTCAGAACTTAGCGAGGCTCTCAAAACAGTCTAATCAGCATGGAAGCATCGACAGCAGACGTGCTTTTGATCTATATGCTTCTTGCAGCTATAAAACTTGATGATGTCAGCAACCTTCATCGGAACTTAAGCTTGTCAAATCGACGGGTTGACTAAAATTCACTGCAATTACTAGGACAATTTGTGTGGACATTGGAAAGGTCAAGGCATTAAAAAATGGCCCATACAAAGATCGGCGTCTTGGTTTTCTACTTTAATGACGACTCACTTGGGAATCCAATAGGGTTTGGGTATATGTCCTTTAGCTCGATACGGCCGGTACTGCGAAATGTTGAGCATTAAATCTTTCCATCGGACAAGTCGCAAACGTAAACCCTTCTTCATAAACGTTTCCAGCCACTCACTGATAGTTGCTATAGCCTTAGCTCTCAGCTTCTCTAGGTCATCAGAAAACAGCGCCAAGTTTGCTCGGCCAGTTCACAGGTAGTTTGCTCTTCTGCTGTAATCTTTTCTAACTAAGCGGTAACGTCAAGTTTAAACTTGACGCTCTTCTTTCCTATCTTCTGTGGCTGGAATATTATTCACTCTGGGGCTCATGGTTCTGAGTAACTTAGAGAGGTCAGCTTCCAGGGGCTGGCCGCTTGGTATCATGGTTTGACAGTCTACGACGATTTTATCCTTTCCGGAACGGTCGTAGTTCGTCTTGCGTGTGGGCTTTATCTCGGTAATAAGATCGCCATGGACCTCTTTATAATATCTGCGTGTTTCTAATTATATATGTCGCAGGTTGTCGACTTGGTGACCATTTTCATATCTGTTGCATATGCGATGGACGGCAACAGTGCCTGCCTCGCACTTCTAACATGTCAGAAGTCAAATGCAATCCCTCTTGGTGTGAACGGTGCAGAAATATTAAAGCACTTCCTCCTGCAGGGTATTATAAGACCTAAAGGCATCAAGCTCATAACTCTGCGACCCAAGGTTTATGATGGCATATCGAAGGAACCTGCATCTCCAATTGGTGTGTTGTTGATCACTTGTTACCTGATGTAGCTGGTCTTCGCTATCCTTAGCCGTCGATTTTGGGACTATCGAGTCCTCTAAAAGAATTAATCCTGACAAGTTTGTCGTTCCAAGATATGTTAAGTCTTTCATCTCTTCTGATGTGGATGATAGCGATATGTATCTGATGCATTGCGTACTCTGTCTGAAGGTATCTCACATAAAGTAGCAATTACCGGTACTGGTCATCCGGCTTCAAGGAATAAAAGAACCTTCCACATATACTCGCTTATTGTAATGAAGGTATCCCATAGTCCCCTCGCGTCTCTAATTTGTTTCTTGGTGATAACCGCCCACCCTATCATAACTATCAGAAGTCAGCTCCTTCTACCTCCAGCCACTCACCAAGGGATGATGAGGACGAGGTAAACGTTCCAATTGGTGACTTAGCAAAATGTAATGTAATGTAGTTTCAAACTGCCAGTTTTCAGCTACTCATTCAAAAAGCTGCTGGAAGCCAGAAAGAAAGCACCATATTCATTGCACTGAATACTAACCTGGATATTATAAGACTCTGAATTTCAGTACACGATTACAGTTAAAAATGAAATACAAAATTAACTTACGTGGGACTTGTCTACATACTAATTTAATTTATCTGTGACTTGTCTACATACACAACTGACTTCCACGAGACTGGTCTACTTACGCAATTAACTTACTGCAAACTTAAGTTAAAAGTCAAGCATAAACATTTCAGTATACAGAGGATCTGTATATGTACCAGAAAACAGTACTAAGGTCCGTCACAAATTTAAGTATAACCATCAAGCAGAACACATAGGTGATGACTCTTGCATATCGGTGTGCTGTGGACCTGAAACCTGGCTACTTCTTCCCACCCTCTAATATTTATGAAATACGTAACCCCGATAGACCTATCATGTCCTGCTTGAATGACGCCACATAAGAAATATTTGGATATATATGCATGCTAGACTCAGAACGATATATGCATGCCAGGCTTCGAACCAAGTGCAGTTGTTAAATTAGAGTTTATATTTGAATCATGTATCTAAACAACGTGTATTACTCCTGTTTTGAAATAGAGACTGCAAACCAATACTGAGATCTTAGTGATCACATCATAGACAAACTCCCGTTTGCTCTCACAATTCAAGTTTTATATTTTGGCAATCTTGTGTTCTCTATTGAAAATATCACGTAAATATTCTTGTGTGTGTAAAATTACATTAGGATGACCAAGAGATTCAAGTAATTGATTTAATTCATGATTGATTTAATCACCTTTATTTAGTTCTTACTCTATGTTCTGTTTAAGGTATATATGTGTATTTGTAAGTTTCTTTTTAACCATTTGTACCCGCATTAAAATTATGATGTAGTATTTTGTGTTACTGTACCTGGGTCAGTGCTCTAATAAGCTTATGCTTTAATATATATTATTATTATATGTTCATTGTTTTTTCCGTTAACTTCACATTGTCAGAATTGTGCAATATTTTACGATATTGAACTCGCGTACTCAATTCATACTGCATTAACGCGAATAAAGGAGCTACTTTCTATTGTAAACAAACAATTTGTTTCTGAATGAACTAAAGCAGATGTTTCGTTCACTGCCACATACCAGCTGCTTTGGCACATTCCGCGTTAACTTTTTTAATACAATGTTTCAGATTTAGGTTAGCTATAGACGCCAGACAGGGTCCTTACAAATAACATGCAAGTGACAAGGCATAAACTGTCTTCTTTAGCAGGTAATAAGAATGGCAAAAAATATACTTACAGTTTTTCATTCTGAATTTCTTCAAATGTACTTTCTTAGTTCTGCAAATCCAAATTACATGAGCCATGTCATGGGATCTCAAGCTTGATTACACGTTTCGAAATTGTACTGTAATTTTGAGTATATTCCAAGTGCAATTACATCCTCCTTACTGCATTCAAAATGAAATAAACATTCAATTCCATAGCGTCTTTTCGATAATTGCAAATGAAAGACTTCATATTTTTTCATCACATTATGATTTGAAACGTTCAATGACAGAAGAGAAACACACTTGCAGATGTCAATACGCTTCTTCCCTCACTGCTTCAATCCCATGTATATTTCATGTAGAATTGGCACAGACGCTACTGACTGAAATCCGATGTACTTCATGTAGATAAATCCAGTCCATAATCACGAAATTTCGTCGAATAAAAAAAATACCAAAATCTGTTCATTCAAGATCAAATGGAAAAGTTGTTGCAGTGCGCATTCATTCACAATATGACTCAACAAATTTCAATTTTAAGAAGAACAAAACGCCATTTTCTTGCGAAACTTATGTCTAGTGCTCGACCAAGTTCAAATTTATCTGGGAGGAGTTACGTGTGAATAAATAATGTTGTGTAATGATGAATCTACGCTTGTGTATTTAGTTTGGAATACGGCATACATTAAGTTACTTTGTTTCTTGTAGTGTATTTTTGTTTATATAATTAAGCCTTGGGTAGAATAAGAAAATGAGCATATAATAAAAAGGCTACTGCACTTATATGGGAAAATATGAACTCGTTTTGTCGGATGGATATACTGCACTGCCAAGGTCGTGCAGTATAGCCATCAGAAAAACTCGTTCATATTTTCCCATACAAATGCAGTAATCTATAATAATTGCATTAGACCAGGCTTCTTAAAAAAATATGGTTCAAAACAAAATATTATTTAATCGACTACTCTACTTTCTCCGCCAATGTGTGCAACAACTACGATTTTATATATGGAGATCGCAGACTGTCTCATCAAAAGACGTAACATCACGCAGCCCAGTAAGGTAACCCTCATATCAATACTTGTCTGCATTCTCTGCACAAAATATTTTACCACATAAGGAAGGCATGTAATCTTAGAAGAGTGCATGGATAGCGTACCAACTGATCGCCCATCACATGATACTTTGCGAAGGTTTTGTTCTGAAGGTGTTTAATAAGCAAGATTATCTTCGAGTCATCGAAATGGCCCTCTCGCATGCCAAATACAGGATTTCGAACAACCATTTCAACTCCGCCCGACAATAGGTCCCTTCGCTAGACGTGCTGCTCATTGAGTCAAATCACAAATCGACCGAAGGTGGACAATAGGAGAAATATATTAAATTCTGCAGATGCGAACAGATGGCGAAATTCCCTTGAACTAGAAGGTCTAGTGAAGTTCAAAAGTGTTTCCTTTGTGCATCATTTTATATCCTATTTGTTTGGTTAGTCTTTGACATTAATTTGTTAGTAATGTTAATATTTTGAAGATCAATTGTGCATATGTATTGTGCGTAAAAAGACCAAGGTACACATCCAACTGATTGAGTCCCTTGGGTATGTCCCTATCCTCATGGTACCATCCAAAAGGATCAAATTTCGCGTTGGAGGGTCAAAACATGCATGCGTGTTTTAGTCATACATTCTTCTAGTATTGTTTGCATTCTTTTTCTCAGTAAAATGCCTTTATTCCAGTGAAGTATTTTACTTCCAAAGGTTAAATCTAGTGTAGTGACCGTTTGATTCATATTCCTTAAATTAAAATTATAATCGCAAAGAGGAAAGAACGCGTCAATAAATATTTCGTCAGTGTATTTATGTTTGTGAAGATAATATTATTGTCTCGTATATTTCACAGGTAAACAATAGAACTCAGTTTTCAACTTTAGAACCTAAAGTGAAACATTTGTATGTGACAAGAGAGAGAGAGAGAGAGAGAGAGAGAGAGAGAGAGAGAGAGAGAGAGAGTTGTCTTAACATGTACAATAAATGCATATATTTATATTTAGAATAACATTGACATGCACCTGTCTAAATAATGCACATTGTAGGTATGTCATATAAACGTTCATGTTAGCTGTAAATTGAGACCTAATAGATTAATGAAGCTTTGGAACTGTATTAATCCCACACGTGACTATAATATATAAATGTAAGAAAATTGAAAATGCCCGTAGCTGCATTCACAGCATGCTTGGGCTGAAAATGTATATAAACTAGAGAGGTCATAAGGTCTGGAGTCTGGTTGCGTGATATTTATGTCATTGAATAAACAACAAAATTTGCCCTTTATGAAACACAGAGGTGGGTTCAGAAAATGGATGAATTGATAAGAGCCAGATTAGGTATTGCACCGGGGGTGGGGGGTGGGGAGTGGCTTCAGCACTTCTCACCTCCTTTGTCATGTAAGAACAATGGATTTTATGATGGTCTATAATCCTTATTAGAATCTCACTAAATGTAATTGTGTTTGAAAGACATTATGGAAAGCTATTCGGTTCTCTCTGGTAACATGTTGTATTCTTTTGTTCTATATTCTTATATTCTATAATATTCATTATGAATTATGTTTAGGGATTGTTTGAATTTACTATGAATTTACATGTATTGTAATTGCAGTCTTAAATTATTGTTTAAACGACTTGCTGCCAACTTCATGCTCAATAGTTATTGATTCAACATTTAATGATTTGTCCGTTCCACAAAATGATTTCGTTATTAGTTAGAAATATTGCTTTCGTACTATATTGTAAGTGTATTTTGTCTGTCTTTGATTTATTCGATATTTAATTATTTACATCACTCTCAAAATGATAGAGATTCCAGAATCATACGAAGTTGGTAAGGTTCTGACAAGTACAATAATTGTATGTGTAATTCTATATGTTGAGCATTATTTGATCTTGATAATAAGTGTTGCACCACTGTGTCTTCAAGACTTCTGACCCCTCTTGTAGTTCGAACCCGGTACCTCTCCGCTCCCCAGCGATATAATGACGACCTCATAGCTGGAGTGACACCTCCGCTGCTTCAGGCCACAACGTCACCTGTATTTCTCTCTCTCTTTAGATCTGAGAGTGACCATCAATAAATACAACTCAAGAAGTAATATAACAAGAACATACCAATAACTTTACATAACAAGTTGCGGTGAATATAATGAAGCAGGGTGTCACTCCGCGTAACTACGACCAAAGAACCAGACTAGCACCAAAACTTCTGCGACCAGCAGACTTCACTTGGCAAAATCAAGCCACGCCAACTTCAGCAGCAACATCCGTGCCTCGACCAGTTACAGCGCCACATTATTCACAAGATCGATCCTTGACTTCAATCACTTCACTCCTGTCCATCTTCGGTGAAAATTCTTCCTGCAGTAACGCCTAAGAAAGAACTTTTGGAATGCATACAGTACCAATGGCTAGCCCAGCCCCGAATCCGAGCTCGCTGCAACACATTAAACAGAATTTTTTATGGATCTGACAGCGACATCTCCAATAGACTCTCAGACAACAGTAGCCAGCATCGACAGTTTCCTTTCCTGTTATGGTGATTTCAACTTTTACAGTTTGAACCTTTTCAATATTTACAGACAGTTCGTGTATTGTTGACTATTCATTTCATATACAATTCGTTTCATATTGATAATAGTTTTGTACAGCAGTAATAGTCACACACAGGTATGTTTTAAGAAATCATATTTTGTTTCTTCAAATATATACTTCCAACAATCGGATAATATTCCATCACGTAATTTGGTAGAACGTCTATTTCAACATATTTCCAAATAACTGATTCCATCTTTGCTGCAATTCAATTTTGTTACAATAGTTGATTCTGTAAATATACCTACTGCTATAGCGTTTCCCACTATTGTTACGGTTTCTTCTACCTATGTCTAAATCATGTATGACAAAACTCAGAGAGGTTGAATTAACCTACCGATCTTGATTTGCATTTCATAGACTGGGCTTGATTAGAAAACAGCTTGTGCTGATAAATTAGCTATATTATATATGTTTCGCCACTAACACACTTTAACAAAGTTTTACCGTATTTACTCTTGGAAGGAAGAAGTGTAATTTCCGTCTGGCCGTCTCAAACATATCGATGCTAATTCTGTTTTGTTTTATCAACCGAATGCGTTCGATAATGTCAGTGAAGTTTATCTCTCACGTCTTCGTATTAGTTGTATGTATATGTACATTATGGTCTCGTGACTCGGCGATAACGCCATAGAAACGGCTCTTATGATTTCAAACCAGTACGAAGATTTGCTTCCTTCTCTGGTTTGGCAACATCTATTGATGATGTCGTCCTGTTCGTCATATGCATTTGATGAAACAACAATAGTCGATGTGTTAGACAATCGCTCGACAGAGTTGTGTTAATCTTACTATAGTTCTGATAGAACATGAGAAGTTATCGGCCAACATCCGAACAAAATTGGTTTGAAACGATCAAGGCTATACATTCTCTTCCACGTGTCAAAGGTAACTTCAATAATACACTTCTATTTCACGGCTACACTCAACCTCACCGAACGGGTTTTACGATAATAATGATATTTTCACCTTATTACTAGCAGGCTACTTTAAATGCGATTTCTATGTCGTACACGCGTATTTCAAAGTTTGATAGTAAGTGAACTGACTTCATGGTTATTAGTATAGCACTAACACAAAAAAATAAATTTTTACTTTTCTTATTCTTGATTAATATCCAATTCTCACGCCACTCTCTTCGCAAATATTTTTACCTCAATGTGTTCAAATCTGTCTGTTTATTGATATTATCTATGTAATACGAAGATACACTCAACGTCGGTTCATCGTAATATCCATAGGAATGAGAATTATTTTTTTCTTTTATAATATGTTGCATCAAAACAATAACGGGTAGACACCCATAAATATATTCCGCTGATATAAAAATTAAAATGAACTAATACAAATAGTAAAATTACATAAAAATGAAAAAAAAAAAAAAAAAGAAAACTAGAAATGCGTAACGATAATAGTTTATTACAATCAATTAACAGGTTTGCATGTAAAATTATGCTAATTAATATGTTTAATGCATATCATTTAGATTATATAACTCTTGTAAATTAATTTCATAATTGTCTTATGTCTTCTCTATAACTATAAATGTGTTTTTATTTTATGTAGCCTCGAGGTCAAGGCTTAAATAACCAGAAGGGTATTGTTACAACTGACTTTTCTATAACTTTTTCAAAATGCATTTTTTATTGTCGTAACTTTAATTTGTATCCTCAATAAAATTGGACTGGTAGTACTTCAGTAATACAGTACTTTATATTAGGGATCCGTCCTATATGTCACGCTAGGTAAATGACATTTTGGTGGAGGAAAGTTGCAGGTATCAGCCACTATATTCACACCTTAAGTGGTTATAATGACAATATTAGAAAACTGAAAAGGCCAATAGCTGCATTTACACCATACGTGGGATGAAAATGTATACAAACGAGAGAGAGAGAGGTCATACGGTATGGAGTCTGGTGGTGTGATATTTATGTAACTGACTAAGCAGTTATGGCAAATGGAAAGCGTACGCAACAAAATATGCCCTTTATGAAACACAGAGGTGCGCTCAAAAGATGGATAAAACGCAACACAAAAGAGTTTCTTTAACTATTGCACCATTGGGGCTTCAAGACTTCTCACCTCCTCTTTCATGTAAGAACAATCGATTTTATGACGGTCTAAAACCTTATCAGGATCTCAACAAATGTAATTGTGTTTGAAAGACATTATGGAAAGTAATTCAGTTCTCTCTGGTAACATGTTGTATTCTTTTGTTCTATATTCTTATAATCTATAATATTCATTATGAATCATGTTTAGGGATTTTTGAATTTACTATGAATTATATGTATTGTAATTGCAGTCTTACATTATTATTTAAACGACTTGCTGCCAACTTCATGCTCAATAGTAATTGATTTCGAAATGAAATACCTTTGAAGCTACATAAACATATTAAACAGGGGGTGTAAGACTCAACATTTAATGATTTGTCCGTTCCACAAAATGATTTCGTTATTAGTTAGAAATATTGCTTTCGTACTATATTTTAAATGTATTTTGTTTGTCTATGGTTCATTCGATATTTAATTATTACATCATTCTCAAAATGATAGAAATTCCAGAATCATATGAAGTTGGTAAGGTTCTGATAAGTACAATAATTTGATGTGTAATTCTAATAATTGTATGCGTAATTCTGTATCTTGAGCATTGTTTGATTTTGATAATAAGTATTGCACCATTGGCTCTTCAAGACTTCTGACCTCCTTTTGTAGTTCAAACCCAGTACCTCTCAGCTTCCTAGCGTTCTAGCAACACTCTCATCACTGGAGTGACAGTTCCGCATCGGGTGACCAGAACAATACCCGTATTTCTCTCTCTCTCTCTCTCTCTCTCTCTCTCTCTGAAGATCTGAAAGTGACCATCAATAAATACAATCCAACAAGCAACATAACATCAACAACTTTACATAATACTTGTAGAAAGGGGAGATCGTAGAAATTGTAAATATGTCTCCATTTAAATCTGATCAGAACAAGTTCTCAACAGGTAACTGTTTTTAAATGCCCGGATAAACCAAGTATGACTTAGGTCACAGTAATTCTGTCAGACCAGAGAAGATATCGTATGCCGTCATGACACCTCGTGTCGCGGATAGCATTCATTGTTTTTCTGTTGATTGCTCATTGCCTCATCACAGTATGTAAGTATAATTACATTTATTACATTATAGAAGCCCTTCAACGTAAACATGAATTGTACGCACGTTGAAACTTCACAGATATGTTTTCCTGGCCTGTAGGTCTCTCTCTTTTCTAACAGTTTCATGGTTGTTATTCAGCTAAAATGGTCTCCTTCACAGCCCGTAAAATGTTACAGGTTAGCTTATGGACATTAAAAGGAACTTGAAAAGGACAATCCAGGGTCATGTTGTACAAATCCTTTCTGAATTTGCCATCAACATATTTACATTTTTCCTTTTCATCTAATACATGCCCCGCCTCCTCTTAGAATCATTCTGACACCTAGATTGCTTTCACATAGTATCTTTTGACTTTTTGATGGTTTTATGCCAAAATTTCAAACACGCAGAGGAATTCATGTCCTCCCTATCACTATATATTTTAATCTGCCTTTAATGCAAATTGATTGACATAAACAATTTAGTTAAATGTGAATAAAAAATGCCGAAAGTACAGCTTTTTTTTGTCTGGGATTAAACAGTTAAAAAAGATTGTTATTTAGGATTTCGTCAGAAAATTTCAATGTTTATTCAACATGCTTTATTTAAGTAAAAACATTTAAATGTATGTTTCGCGACTACTTCTCAGAGGCATAGAAACAAATTAGAAAAGAAATTTTAAAAAATGTGCTTAAAAATGAAAAACAAAAAGAATATTAATTGGTCGCCATCTTTAACTTAAAAGTTTGTCATACATTTTTACTAAATGCTCAGCACGATATCCTAAGCCTGTGAGCGTATGGACCGTATATATCAAAGTGTTCTATATGTTCGCGTGCTTACATTCTGTGTAAGGCTTCTATTACGTTAGCCATACAATTATTTTGTTGTTATCTTGTCTTTATCCGTCTGTACGACACACGCGAGATCTGCTTCTCCCGTGCTTCATTCGTATTTCAAGTTTGCTTCGTGTGCGTTTGCATAGCATTTTGGGTCCAATATTATCAGCCTATGATTTATTTATTTATTTAAAATTTGCCATGCGGTCCTGATGCATTAAGCCTATTCAAGATCCAGCTCCCCTCCTCCAGAGTCCTAGCTTGCCTCATGCGTTCACGTAGCAAACTTGTCATCTTGTATTTTATGCCGAAATTTGAAATACTCTATGTCATTAGTTCGGTTCTAAGGGCATATATTTCAACTTACATTTTATGGGGTCTACATACTTTAATTTATTTTCTGTACTTTTGTAATTGATTCAGTTATTAAATTTAGAAAAAGAATCTATACAAATATCTACTTTATGCCACGTCAGAACCAGAATTACCCCATAACAACATAACGTCCACACTAAGATTTGTCTTAGTTTGATAATTATTTATGTCGTCTTGTAACTATATTTTTTTGTTTCGGTGAAAGAAAATGTATCAGTATTCTCTAATACGAAACATGTTTAAACCGGTTTAAACCTGTTGATTGTTTCAGAGAGTTATCTTTCACTCATCGTTTTAATGATAAATAGGTATGCGTTTGAATCATATTACGCTCCAACCTTGGCTTTTATTTGTCGATATCAGGCAGTTAAAGTTCAATACAATGTCGTTTAATTTTGACAGAATCTATTTCAAGCGACTAACGTCTGCTGCTTCGGTGCGGTTTCAATAGAGAGTACACTCTGATCTCCCACACCAACATTAAAGACCAGATATTTAAAACGGGGTATTGACATATCAGAGGAAACTCACACTAGCACTTTTCACGCTACCTAGCTTTTGTTTTTGTTTTATCATTTATATGAAGTACAGTTCTGTATACACGGTTGAAATTAAAGCCTTAAAACTTCTTGTGTGCATTGAATTTTGTCACCTACGTTTGCATCCGCAATTGGTAAATCGTAGATGTTGTGACTTAATTTCCTTGCTAAAGCAGATGTGCAAAGTTTTTTTTTTTTATCATGTTTTGGGGAGGCATGTAAGACATACCATTCAAAAACAGAAACCCAGTGGTTCATTCTTGATACAGACCTTCTATATTTCATCAATATTAAGCGTGAAAGGGGAGAAGATATCTAATTTGAATTGATTTCGCGTATAGGAAACTATGCAAAACTCAGTTGTATGCAATTTAATTTGCGTCCCCACCTGTGCCTTTCCTTAGTAACATTATTATTATTATTATCATTATTATTGACAGTTACTTTGTTGTAAAATATTCGCAGTCTATTACGTGTCAAAATACAAAGTACAGAGTATTGTTGTATATGATCAGTGGTCAAATTTAAGTTAAAAGTTTTGTGCCACAACGTTTAACTGTAAATTGAATTAAAATGCATTTCATTATGTGACACTTGAGACTATTTCCATAACCATTCTCTGCTTGTAGTAATGCACACGCTTAAAAAATATCTGCAGGCAAAACATTTTGGCACACCAGAAACTCAGATACTTGTAAATTCTCTTGTGAATGAAGATGGTCAAATTTCACATACGGTCCCTAGGTTAGAACTTCATTCAATGTCTCCAGCTATTTAGGGTTACAATGTGCAGCTGGATAGTAGCGATTAAACCACAAGACCGCATGCTATTGGTTAATCAAGTTTGTACAATCGTATACGTACTTCTTTGTTCACTGTTTGCCACTAGAGTTACTGTTGCTAAGCTATACAACCGGAACATCGCTTTATTCCGTTTTATCAAAAGTAGTTCCTTGGTAACTTAGCCAAGTGTTGTGTAAGAGTTTGATCCAGTCCAACAGGATGATGTCGTCTGCGGTGATGTTATTATTGTCAAAGATGAACGTTGTGTCGTGGACAGCATTCACTGTTATTACGCTCATTATTCATTGTCACGTGGCAAGTTGTAAGTATAACTGTATGGATGGACTTTACCATAATTATGGTAATAATCTTTCATGGCATGTGTGAGATATATGCATGTTGTTTTTCCAGAATTAAATATATTTAGGACACTGTTTTATTGGATGCTGGCACCTTCCTTTTCTTTAACGCAGTAGAGTTATTAATCATAAGAAGTGTCAGTCACTCATGCATCGGTCATTCAATATTGCAGACTTTCTTTCAAGAATTATAAAGCTTTACGTATATGTTGCTAGAAGAACTAAATAGTCTTGTTAACATATGATAATATTTAGTATGAAAATAGTATCAAATATTAAAAAGATAAATAAATATCTTTGTTTCTAGTGTATGGAATATTGTGCACACTACTGATATTTAGGATTTAAGGCAAGGGAAACAGCGGCATGGCGAGGAAGACTATTCATTTGTTCAATTAGCAATGTGATACAGAGCATATTTAATAATTCAGCTGTAGTAACTCAAATCTTTGTAATTAAAATAGAATTCATCTGTCTGGTCAATTTGGCTGTTTGTCTTACAGAAAGAAGAGAGGGTATTATCTGTAAGATTTTGTTTTTTAATAAAAAATGATAAGTGGTGAATCGGAACCTCTGTATACAAGGGATTACAAAGATATTTTGCTGCTACACTTACAAGAGGGAAAGGAGAGGAAATTGAAGTATTTACGTCATAGTATATGTAAATTCGATAAGCGTAACTCTATAAATTGCAAAATAGTGACATTTTAAAATTTATGCTTTACCCTTATATCAAGCATTATTCTAACTGCCACTTTTATTGTTACTAATAAAGTCAAAGGTCGATACAATTTGTGAGGAAGAGGAAGACAGGATTCAATGTAGGCAATAAATGCAACTATTGCCTCTTTTAAAACATTGACTGTGTATGGTAGAAACTAGTTAGGCTATTCGAATTATATGAAGATGTAAAAAACAATGATATTTTACATGATGCGTCTCAACAATATTATGTTTCAATGATCTAATCTATCGACAATGATATTTTCTCATCGACTTTGTTGCTTCAAGAAGTCTTCCTATTCATTTGTTTGACCTTGATTTTGATCTTGGAATATAAATCAGGGAAATCGTCCTTAAAAGAAATATGCCTTAATATAAATTTTCCCCTTTATGCTGGAGAGGGTGTTTATCTACTGCTTGATAATGGCGAAATTCAAGTCTTCAGGTTTTTGGTAAAAACTTAACCCGACAGCAAGAAATTCCTAACAGAATGAATTATTGTTCACTGTCATTTGCTCAAACTGTGCACACAATGACTTTCATGTAATAATCTAGAGTTGGTAAAATTTATACTTGGCTATGCGGCTTTTATCGTTGCCTCCGTTTACCAGTCGGTCCATCCGTCTGTCCTTCCGTGACAAAGCCTGTCATAATTTTTCTTCTTACACCTGTTGGATGTATTAATAAAACTTTGTTGGCCTAGGTGTGTGGTTAGCGCAGGTGCGCAATAACATTTTAACCCGTTATCACCAGATTATCTGCACATGCGGTACGACCTATAAACTTTACCGTCATTTTAATTTCGATGTGTAGATTTTGAAGGACGTCTGAAGATGCTAGGCGTCTTCGTACTTACTCTGGAGAGAACCCTGATACAGCGCGATGCAATGTGGAAGACGTGTTTAAATCGCTTAGGCGATCTCTTTGTTAAGTAGCTCCATGTTTACATGAACCGCCTCAGTTTTAGCAGTCTGGACCATGTGGACAAATATACATAACCTAGTGTGGAGTAAACCAGGGCCAACAAACAGAAAAACCTATTACCACAAAATCTAATTTTTCAAACGTCAGCGATGCATTTTTCCTGGCATGTACCTGCAGATCCTAAACTTCTATTTTGTTCACATTTATCTTTAAAGGCCCCGACCGTAGCATCAAGGTGCTGTTTTCGAACCACATCCGTGTCGTCGGTGTAAATTTTGGCAGCCGAGATCTGGTCGTCCACGTACATTTGAAACAACGCGTTCTTATCGTAGGTGTACGTTTTTGGGTCAACGCCTTGGCTGTAAAGGTCAAGCTTTTTTGGCAATATTTTCAGGTCGAATGGGGTCTTTCGCATTGCGGATTGCACGCCAGGCAGATTCCTAAGCTTGCGGCCTATCGAACGGTCTCCAGTAATCGCGCAGATTATCATAGGCCTGGAAGAAGACGAGGTTACCTGGGGTCACAACGCTAGTCTGGTGAGTGAAGAGCGAGTAAAGGTCCACGCCGAAGGCCTTCACGATTCTGACATTGTAGGCTAATGCAATCAGGCCGTTCGGGTCTGAGGCGCCGAAGCGATTGCTGTAGACTGCGTGCACCTCCGCCTTGGTGGGGTCATTGGGAACCCCGTTTACTGCCTCGTGTTCCCGCCAACGCCAGGAGATGTCTAACATCATGCTGCATATTGTAATAAAATTTAGGAGATGCGCATTTGGTTATAGCGCCCCGTTTAAGCAATTCTTAGATTTGTGTGATTACTTGTTTGATTATTGGAATTCGGTGCAATGAAAATATTCCTTAGCCCGAAATAATTAGCCAATTATTAGGAGCAAACGTCACGGAGAGAAAGTGTTAGTGAGTTTCCAGGATGCCATGGTCAATGAGTAGCGAATTCGACCCAAACCGCATGACTGTCCCTGAATAATGTAGTCCTTATTAAAATCTAGTGGTGTACATTGGTGTTGTGACTGCAGTGGCAGTATTTACAGTAGGAAACCGGTAAATTACACAATGGAATAAACAAGAAGGGACTCGGCAGATACCGTTTATGTCGCCATGGTGGCAGATGTGATGCAGTTGTACTGGCGTGATGTGCCTTGAAACCATAGATTGACTGGCCTAAGGTGGCGTAGTTAAAATAGTTCCCTGTGTTAGGGGATAGTTGTAGAGTTTCTATGGCGTGAACTGCTGACGGTACGGAAAGTTGATGAAGAGAAACTATGCAGATGTGTGGTTGATAGATATTTGGCAAGTTGTGAATAATGTGGTCTTGCATTGATTAGAGTAAAATTTATGTACAGAATGGACACGTCGGGCTGTCTAACTTACAACTGAAGTTGTATAGAAGTCTTTGGAAATTTGGGGTAAACTTATGACTTCTAGCGGGAATCGCGCCAGGGTTTTGACACCGCTCGGTCAAGCAAAGACCCCTGGCTTGTAACAATATTATAAACAAACGGGTTGGTCAGCGACCTCTGGGATAACCACCGCCTTGGAAGCATTCACCAGGGTAAGGGGAAGGGGTCACAGCAGAAATATGCCACTTTCCTTTTGCATGGATTTTAGAGCCATGAGGAAATGACTAAAGTTGAAGCCGTATGCTGGATCCTGCGAGCCGCTCTGATTAGCTTGGCTTGTGCGGCAGTCAGCATAATAGTAGCACTGTAGGTCCACAGGACCCGCGAGTACCACCCTGGAATGTACCACGTGTGCCAACATGTTAAGGCATGGGTTCTGAACGTCATGGAAATATGCCATTGCGTCTTTTGCCTCTTTGGTCAACTCTAGTGAGGAAAGTGCTCGCACCGATGGCTATGTTAGCAACAACGGTGTCGCTGGCCGTCTCGTCCGTTAGATCTGCGAGGTAATTTGATTTGCCTCTGTTATCATCATCTCGCACGTCGGGCATCTTGGTTTTAATTGCCGGATGCTTCAGAAAGTTCGCCGTTGTTGCGTTGCTACGAAAATATTTTTCCACGCCTGAAAAATAAGGAAGGACTTCCTTGAGAGCTACTATCTTGCTGGCGAGAAATGCTCAATGGCTTTTGAATTTGGGGCTATTTTCTTGGTTAGCGACGGCAGATGCGCTGACGATGTCTCGGAAGATGCATCCATGCCCGTCACGGCAATGCACTTATTATGTCAGCCGTCGGTCTATTCATGACAGTTGCATTTTAATTGTTATTGCTGATAACTGGGCAAGCGTTCGGTGGTCCCCGATGTAGAGGACGATGGTGAGCGTCTCATCTTGGAAATTCAGCATTTGAGCTTCCGGATTAGTCTTCGTAAAGAGTAGGCTAGTGTTTCAGGGGTTTCAATAGGGCAGGTAAACGAGCAGAAGCGACGCGGAGATCTAGTGCTCCGGTCAGGCGCCAATCTGTAAAGCACATAGCTGGGGCTGGTCCGATTGCTTTTGTTCGGATCCACGTAGGAACCGCTCAAGGAGTCACAAATTAGATGAAACGAGATAGTAGATTTGATTTGCATGATGCCTGGCATGACGTGGTTGCCCAGGTTACGGATGGCGCCTTTGAGCAGCTTAACGTAGTCCATGTCGAAATTACTAATCGTCTTAGCCCGTAGTTCTATGTCCTTCTGGACGTATTGTGCCATCCACGGGCTCTGATCGAACTTAAGCGCACCGTAATTCTTAATGACCCTCTTGCAAAAGCTGGTGAAGAGCTGTAGTTTTCGGTATTAAACGACTCATTTGCCCTTCTTCAGCAGATTACGTGCGATCTTCGTCCATCGCACGTAAAGACTGCTAAGCTTGGCGATGATGCCTCTGTGGTATGAGGTGAGCCATTCTTTCCGAATATTCAGACTCAGGCGCTAGTGTAAGCGTCGTGCAACTCTTCTGGATATTCTAAATTCATCTTAAAAAGGTAGACTTGGGAAAATCTGAGGCTGTGCTACTTAAATTAGTCTTTTCGGGGTCAACTCAGTGGTCTCCCATAGCCTTGCCTCCAAAGATATTCCATACTTTATGAGCGTACTGATATTCTTCCGAATATATACCCAAACGGTTAAAGTTGCTCATAACCTTGCTACCCTAGGTCTATGATGGAATATTATAGGAATCGGCATCCCCAATTGGTGTGTTATTGATCACTTCATACTTGATAAAGATAGTCTTTGCTATCATGAACCCGCATCTTTGGGGCTTTCGCGTCCTCTGAAACTTTTAATCCTGACAAGCTTTATCGTTCCATGATATTCAAAGTCTTTCACCTCTTTAGACAGTGCCGCCGATATGATCTTTGGATGTAGTGATATGTAGTGATATGTGTCCCATGCGTAACATACTCTGTCTGTATCTCACATACAGTACCATCTACTTGTACTGGTCAACCGGCTTCACCTGATTAGCCTTCCACCTATACTCGCTTAATATAATTGTGGTATCCCATAAACTACTGGCGTCTCTAATTTGTGTGTTGGTGATAGTCACCCACCCTCCCATGGCCCCCAGAAGCCTTCCTCCTTCCACATCCACCCAAACTTGTCAATCTGTGATGTAACAAAATGTCATGCAATGCAGTCTCAAACTCCCAGTTCACAGCTACTCATTTTCCCAGTCCAGAACAAAGGTGTTGCAAGCAAAAAACAAGAAAGGAAGCAAGCCAAGTAGAAATCACTATAGTCATTGCATTGAATCCTAACCTGGATATCACAGGACTCTGAGCTTCATTACAATATTACATGAGCTAAAATAAATTACACAATTAACTTAGTTGTAAGTGGTCTACATACAAATTTAATTTACATGTGAGTGGCGTACACACAGTTATCTTACTTGTGACTGGTTTACATACATGATTAACCTAACGATACATTCTAAACATTGTAGCATATGCAGGATCTGTATATGTACCAGAAAACTGTTCTAAGACCCGACAAACTTTAAAGTGTGTGCAAGAAGCAGGACACACGGGTGATAACTATCTTACTGACTTCCTACGGACCTGAAACCTTGCTGCATCTCTAACATTTGTAAAGTACGTAGCCTCGATAGACCTATACTATCATGTGCTAATGATGCAACACAAAAAAAATCTTGGTCCAGCTAATAAATCCAGGTCCATAATAAGCGGAATTGAGTAGAATCGACAAAACATCTCCAAACAAACAAACAAAATCCATACATTCCAGATCAAATGAAATGCGGCTGCAATGCGCATTCATTCACAATATGAATCTTAAATTAAAAGTTTAAGAAGACCAAAGCAACAATAATTCATTTTGAAAGTTGTCGGGCGCGCGACTTAGTTCAAATTTCGCTGGACGGAGTAATCTACGCATTAAGACTGTTGCTGTGTATTGATGAATCTGCACATGTGTATTTATTTTTTAATGCAGCATACATTCAATTACTTTGTTTCTTGTTGTGTATTTTTTTTTATATAATTAAGCCTTAGGTAGCATAAGAAAATGAGTATATAATTAAAAGGCTACTGCATTTGTATGGGAAAATATGAACTTGTTTTGTGTGACGGATATTGCACTCCCACAGGTCGTGCAGTATCCATCCAAAAAACCTCGTTCACATTTTCCCATACAAATGCAGTAACCTGTAATTGCTGTAGCTGAGACAATGTCCTAATAAGCTTAAGCTTCCTACTGAATCCCCACAATCACATATTTATAATTGCAATAGACAAAGTTTCTCAGAATGAAAATGGTTTAAATCAAAATATGGTTTAATCGACTACTTCACTTTCTCCGCCAATGTATGCATCAACTCTGATTTTATATACAGTACACCGCAGACTGTCTAATCAAAAGCGGTGACATCTCTCATCACAGTAATTGAATGCTCATGACAATGTATGTTTGCCTCCTTTCCTAATAAAATACCACATAAGGAAGTCATACAGTGGGTGGATATAAGTACCAACTAATCGCCCATCACATGATACTTTGCGAAGTTTTTGTATAAGGAACTCTGTGTGTGTGTGTGTGATTTGGATTTTTAACGTAGCTTTAACAATTTTTCAGTCATATCGCTGCGATGTCTGCAGTGTGGCAGTTTATAGTGATGTCTAGCACTGGGGCATCATGCCGCAGACATGTAGCATGATGTCACACCCAGTCACATTATCCTGACACCAGGCCGACCAGTCCTAACACTAACTTCTTAATGCTGAGGCAGCTGTTAGTACCATTTTGTAAGTCTTTGGTATGACTAGGCCGGGGATCGAACCCACGACCTCCGCATCAGAGGCGGAAGCTCTAACTACTAGGCCACTGGAGTGGTCTGTATAAGGAACTAAGATAAGCCTAAAAATTTGACACCGCTGTCATAAGTGTTTCGTTTGTGCGTCAGTTTATGTCCTATTAGTTTGCTTAGTCTCAAGTTACTTCGTGGTGTTAATTTTTCATTACTATTACTATTGTTATGTATATTAAATTTGTGTCGTGTGCTTGACCGTTGTCAGTGATTGACGGTAATAGTCTACCTGACCTTAATTTTGCAAAGGTTGGAGCGATTTTATGAAACTTTGCCCGTGTGTATATCATGGGTGGATCGTGTGTAGCGTACCAAAGCAAGATTCACTGCCAACGCGTTAAGGTCATAGTAAGGGGAAATAAAAATGTGATTTCGACTTGCATCTTGTTAGGAGTACAACTTTTGAACCACTGTACACACACACACACACACACACACACACACACACACACACACACACATATATATATATATATATATATATATATATATATTGTCATTTGTGGTTTTACGGTGGGGGACAAGCATCGACTTAATACGATACATTTGTCTATTCTGAGGACGATGAGTGGTTATTAAAAAACTTGAGTCGCAAAATATTATGAGTACATTGAAGTTTCATACAACAATAAATTATATGAACTTAAAATTCCCGTTTCTATGCCACACACACACACACACACACACACACACACACACACACAATGGTTCCCTCACTCCCTCCCAGCTCTCCACCCACTCTTCAAGGCCAGAATCCCTTGGCTCCGACTAGTTTGTGTTCAAAAGTACCCCTTAAGAAAGGCCACCCCTCTAACGCGACCAGCGGACAACATATTAGTGCAAAAATTTAAAATTTACTTCTCACAATCTGCCACATTTTATTTTAATATGTGTCCAGAACCAATATTTAATTACGGTAAGGTAATTAATCCGTCACGTTTTCGTTGGCTAAAGTACATGTACCACTATGGTTATTATTATATCATTAACGCCGACGTTTACAGGAAATTAACCTTGAAGAACACAGGGTACCAGACAAAGTCCAAAAAAATCACGTGACAGTATATGTATCACTGACTTTAGAACAAGGCATTTCGTTTACAAAAGTTTCGTCCGCAAAATTAAATTCCAGTACTGCACAATTAGCAACATAGGAATAAATCGTTGCAAAACTTTAACCTGTCATCACGTAAACGAAAAAATAATACTTTAGAAGAAAAAGTATAAGTTATTCGACTTGCCGACAATGGGGAAAGTTCACTTGCCAAAGCATTTTGTTGGGACACTCAAATAAAGAAGATCGTAAAAGTTAAGAAGAATAGTCTGTAGCAGTGGGAAGATGGAGTAAATGGAATGAGTATTATTTTAAATACAAAACAACATATTTACCGAGATTGACATAACGTTTCTGAATGGTGTTCTAATGCGCATGCCAACAATACCCCAATCACATTTCACGCCTAAGAATAAGAACTATTCATTTATGTTACCTTGAAATAACTGTTTTTAAGACAAGAAGAACATTTTAATAATTAATGCTACTATATGCACATATACACATACATGTCATCTCACAAATATAGTCCTCGTATGGAAAGGCCACCCGTCTTGTAAGGTCACTTTCCCACTTTCCCGGTGCAGAAGGGGTGGTTGTATAAGAGGAAGACCACTGTGTGTCCTTCTCTCTCTCTCTCTCTCTCTCTCTCTCTCTATATATATATATATGTGTGTGTGTGTGTGTGTGTGTGTGTGTGTGTGTGTGTGTGTAAAGGTACGTGGTCTTGGAGTTGATGTCATTTTTAATATTCGAAATCCTCCATTGCTGTCTACATCCTTTTTCGGCCAAAATTTAGCAGGTATGTGGCGCAAAAGTGTATATAAGGCATCAATAACAACATGTCATTCAAATACCGGTGCAATGCAACCGAATGTTTTTGTTAGTATAATGGTGTATTTTATCGTTCCAGCGATAATTTCATCGTTGTAACTGTAATCTGTGTCGTTGTAATGCTAAAATTATATTTTTAAAAAACAATAATTTTACTGTTGTAATTGTAAGTTTTATCATCTTTGCGCTAAAAGGAGCGTTTCATCAATAAAAAAACTGTCGCAATAACAACAACAACAACAAAGATACCTACGAGTCTGTATTTGAATATCGTTGAATGGGTAGGTGAACCAAGTGGTTAAGCCTTTAGGGCAAAATGAGGAAAATATTAAGTTCTTATGCACATAGTTATGGGTTGTAAAACGACAAAGGTATACACCCAACCGACAATTTCCCTTGGTTACGTCCCTATTCTCATGGAAATATCCAAAAGGTTCAGATTTCGGGGTGAAAGGCTACAACATGCATGCGTATTTTCGTCACGTATGCTTCTAATAATTTTGCTCTCTTTTTCCCAGTACAGTGCGCGTGTACAGTGAGGATATTTCACGTCCAAATTGAAATCTAGTGCAGAGGCCGTTTGATTCAAAATTTCTATTTTGTTTTACATTAAAATGATAGTTGCAAATAGGAAAGAAAGCGTCGACCACCATTTCTTCGGTGTATTTATATGTGTGAGTACAATAGAATTTTCTCATGTATTTCACATGGTTACAGGACAGCTCAGTATTCAGCTTTACATCCTAAAGTGAAATCTTAGTATTATGACGAGGAAGAGAGAGAAATAAAATTATATATATATATATATATATATATATATATTGATAGATAGGTCGGAGGTATGGAAGAAACAAACTGTTCTCTCAACATCTTCCAAAAACTCATATATTGTCAGAATGCACGGACTTTCTAGTTCATTTCAGTGGTAGAGCATTGAATTGGATACCTTGACTATTGATGAATTTAGACATCACAATACTGCACTATATGAACTAACTGAAAAGTAGAAAATTCAGAGCTCATTCGGAGCTGAAAGTCTCTATTTAGAAGGAATTTTGACAGTTATGTCTAAATAATGCAGATTTTATGTATGTTATATAAACGATAATGCTAACTATAAATTAAAACCTAATAGGTTGTTGAAGTTTTGCTTAAATATTTTTTTCGACAAATCTGATAGATAAGCATATTGTAATACTGCACTGAACACCTTGAGCTTACACAAAGGGACATCACTCGTAGTAAGCATAAATATAACTACAGTTCATCAGAACCATTTCTCAACCGGTAACCTTTTCTAAACGCCCCGATAAACCAGGTAAGAGTTAGGTCACAGTATTTCTGTCATACCAGAGAAGATACCGTATGCCGTCATGACATCAATACCCGATAGGAATCTCGTGTCGTGGATAGCATTCATTGTTTTTATGTTGATTGCGCATTGCCACATCTCAGTCTCTAAGTACAACTACATTTATTCCATTATAGAAACCCTTCAACGTAAATGTGAAATATACGCATGCTGAAACTTGATGAACATGTTTTCCTGCCCAGTAGGTCTCACCGTATTATAACAGTTGTATGATTGTTAGTCAGCTAAAATGGACTCTTTCACAGCCCGTAAAATGTTAAAGATTATCCCATGCATGTTGATAGGAATTCAAAACGGAAAGTCTAGGATCATATTGTGTATTAAGTGTGTATTATGCTCGGGCTCGTGTTATACTAATTACTGGTAAGTCAAGACTACATATAAGAGGATGTATGTATGAAACAGTCAAGTGCCGATTCTTATTTGTGAAGTTTAACGAGCAGCATACTTAAATAAACGGACATGTGATAGATATTAAAAGTATTGAAAGGAGAGATGGTCGTCAGCCCTTTATGAATCCTTTTTGAATTTGCAGGCAACTTATTTATAATTTTCCTTTTCATTTTACCCCCCCCCTTTCTTTTCTCTAACAATTGCTGGTGAATTTGCACGTATATTTGATATCATGGTAATTAAGAACTAGTTATCACTTACATGATCAATCTCCTCCTAGAATCATTCTGATACCTAGGTTGCTTTCACATAGCACCATATGATTTTTTGTTTGTTTTTTATGCCGAAATTTCAAACATGCCGAGGAATTAATGGACCCCTCAGTATTAATTTTAATCTGCCTTTAATGCAAATTGATTAAGATAACACAATTAGTTGAAATTTTAGTAAAAGAACTACGAAAATACAGATTTTATTGTCTGAATTAAAACAGTTAAAAAAGAATATTATTTATGATATCGTCAGAAAATTTGGATATTTATTTGACTATGTTTTATTAAAGTCAGAATATTTCAATGAATATTTCACTACTACTTCTCAGAGACAGAACAACAAATTTAAAAAAGAAATAAGAACAAAAATTTGTTGAAAAATAAAAAGAAAGAATAGTCTTTAGCTTCAAGGTTTGTCATACAATTTTTGCAAAATGCCCACCACCGTATTCAAAGCCTGGAACCTAGGGGCGGTGTGTGTGTGTGTGTGTGTGTGTGTATAACCGTCTTACATCCTGTACATAGCTTTCAGTATCTTCTCCATGCGATTATTTTGTTGTATTTAAGTCATACATTTTTATCCGTTATGATGACACACGTGAGATCTGCTCCTCCCATGAGTCATTCGTATTTATAGATTGCTTCGATTGCGTTCGCAAGGAGTCTTAGGTTCAGTATAATCAGCGTATGTTTTATGTTTTTAGTTCACAATCTTGTCACTCGTCCCTTATTATGAACCCCACACACGCTCCCGTTCCCCCACCCGAGTGTTTATGACGCCTAGGTTGCCTCATGCGTTCACATATCTACTTTTGAACTTGCATATTATCCCAAAGTTTGAAATATTCGATGCTATTTATTCCGCTCAAGAGCATTTATTTCAATTTGCATTTTATTTGGTCTACGTTATATACTGGGGACCCCGGGTGGCCTAGTGGTCTAATGCGTCCGCCTTTACCGATCTCTGCCATCGTACTTCTTTCTGTGTAGGTTGGAGTGGCCAATGTACCGATCTCTGCCATCGTACTTCTTTCTGTGTAGGTTGGAGTGGCCAATGTACCGATCTCTGCCATCGTACTTCTTTCTGCGTAGGTTGGAGTGGCCAATGTACCGATCTCTGCCATCGTACTTCTTTCTGTGTAGGTTGGAGTGGCCAATGTGGGTCTCTGAGAAAGCTGTCAGTAGCTTCCCGTGAGTCGATGGTTCTTAGCGGGGTTTTCCCGTTCTTCCTCCACCAGATATATTGGCCACCACGTAGCTTATATTGCCTTGAGAAATGACGCCAACTGCCCTGCCATTAAACCCAAACAAAAACAACAAGGCTCAATTACTTGATTTACTAAGGATGTTAGTCAGATACCCACAGTTAACTCCTCGAGGTATTGGAAATATACTGAATAAGGCTTTTTTGTCTTCAAGATCCTCAATACACAAGTGTAAATTATTTACTGAGTTTATTGGTGTGTGTCTTTTCAGACAAACACAAGCAACGCCTCGCTTCGATGGGGAAATCTCGATTTAACTGGTGATTGGATGAAACTGTTGACGTTTTCTCTATAGTCAGCATTACATGTATCTATCTAACATACTGAGATGGAATGAGATATTAGGAGTTTTAATTTACTTAATAAGATGGTCTGAGCTATAAGGGGTTTTAGCGTTGTTAATGAGATGGACAGAGATATTTGGGGTTTAATTTACTTACTGATCTGCCATTATATATTAGCGGTTTTAATTTAATTACTAAGATTGATTGAGCTACTAGGGGTTTTAATTATCTACTTACTGAGATGTTCTGACATTTTTGGGTTTTCAATTTACTTGCTGAAAATGACTGAGATATTTTAATCTGATTATTGAGATAGACTGTGAAATTAGGGCTTTAATTTAATTATTGAGATGGACTGAGATATGTTAATTTGATTATTGAGATTGAGATAATAGGGCTTTAATCTGATTATTGAAATAGACTGAGATATTAGGGCTTTAATCTAATTATTGAGATGGACTGAGAAATTTTAATCTGATTATTGAAATAGACTGATATATTAGGGCTTTAATGTAATTATTGAGCTGGACTGAGATATTTTAATCTGAGACTGAGATACTAGGGCTTTTCTAATTATTGATATGAGATTTTATCTGGGCTTTAATGTAATTATGTGAAATTAGGGCTTTAATTTAATTATTGAGATGGACTGAGATATGTTAATTTGATTATTGAGATTGAGATAATAGGGCTTTAATCTGATTATTGAAATAGACTGAGATATTAGGGCTTTAATCTAATTATTGAGATGGACTGAGAAATTTTAATCTGATTATTGAAATAGACTGATATATTAGGGCTTTAATGTAATTATTGAGCTGGACTGAGATATTTTAATCTAATTATTGAAATAGACTGAGATAGTAGGGCTTTAATCTAATTATTGAGATGGATTGAGAAATTTTAATCTGATTATTGAAATAGACTGAGATATTAGGGCTTTAATCTAATTGTTGAAATTGTTATTGCACATCTTTTCAGACACATTGTCAACACTTGTTTAATTGGGCAAAGCCCGGCTCGGATCATGTTTCCAAAATCTAGAAGGTTTTAAATTTCAGCAAAAAATTTCTTCGTTTATTTTCCTCTATACTATCACCCTTTGTTTTCTAAATGGTATGTGGTTTATTTAAAGGCATATATTCTTTATAAATATAAACTGTCATATACTTTTGTAAAGAAAGGGATACCAATACATACTTTATTTTAGGCTGTTTACGTTTTAAATTGTTTCATTCGTTTATTAAATGTTCGAGAAAAATCTATAAAAGATCTAGGTCATAAGCAAACTGCGTGACGCACATATCTTTAGTTTTCACGTTTATTTCTAGATTTTCTTTGTATTGTGTCCTGGTAACCGTAAAACTGCGAACAAAAATACTTTAAGAAAGTGTAATGAAATCTCCGGTTGGTAGGTTTTTGTATGGGCCCCATTGCAACTTCGTAGATCAAAATAACCTCCTTTCCACATTGGAGCTTGATTAACAAAATTCAAACAAAATCGTTTCAGCAATTGCTGTGTTACCAAATAAATCAACTGTTGTGCTATTGGTTCTGTGTGAGCAGTTCATAGCTTACTACAACAATGGGACGTTGGCATCTTTGAAGACGGTGATTATGTTTAAACGTATCGACTCTCTTTAAATCTCATTTAAATTTTAGAAATTCGACCAAAAATCGACATTATATGGTTTTGGGAAGGATTAAAACTGTTTAATAGCATTAATACTATACCTGTTGTATCACCATGCTATTGAACAGTACAGCTCGGTAACCAGCTCACCTCTGGGCGTCCTCTTTATTTGATTTAAGATATACTCCATGGACAAGCCGAATGTGGATAGTCTCTACCTATGGTAACATTAAACCCCAGCTGATTGGTCCTATGTAATCAACATTACTTTGTGAGGCTGATGGATTACTGATAGCTGATATTAACTGCTGTATACCTCCGGTTATTAGTCCACATTGTGACCTTACAATGCATAATGGATAGAGCGATTGTAACTTAATAATTAGTGTTGTTTAAATGCGTATCAATCTACAAAGCAGGCTTATTACTTCCTGCAATTTCTAACCACATCAACATTTTAAATGGTTTTATAAACAGTGCATAGAAATGCTATATCCCACCTATATAAATTATTATCTGAAAGAATGATGCCTCCATATTCATTTGTAATTTCAAAGGTCGTGCATTTAAAACCAAATGAATACACCATATTTTAGACTCTAACAGAGTAGAAACATTAAATTCTCTTGTAGAAAAAATCAGTTTTCTATCCCATCATTTTCACATATGAATCTCTTATACTGGTACAATAAATAATCTATCAGAGATTGAATTAGGCTTCCCGAGTCCCTAAGTCCA
>JAECUM010025053.1:0-39799 GCA_016617855.1 Megalonaias nervosa | reverse complement strand
GTGTGTGTGTGTGTGTGTGTGTGTGTGTGATTTGGCTCTTTTTAACATAGCTTTAAAAAAAATTTCAGTCATGTCGCTACGATGTCTGCAGTGTGGCAGTTTATAGTCATGTCCAGCACTGGGGCATCTTGCCGCAGACATATATCATCATGTCCACCCAATCACATTATCCTGAGACCAGGCCGAAAAGTCGTAACACTGCCTTTTAACGTTGAGTGCCAAGCAAGACAGCTGTTAATACCATTTTAAAAGTCTTTGTTATGACTCGGCCGGGGTTCGAACCCGTGACCTCCTGCATCCTTGGATGACGCTCTAACCACACAGGCCACCGAAGTGGTCCTGAATTCTCTGAAAAAGAAAACCGCATCGAAGCTCTCATGCAATAGATTATGGACACTGCCTAATCTTCAATTTACTTGACCAATAGTTTTAAGTGTGAATAAAATTACTGATCCTTACCTGTAAAAAGAATTAATACTTGTGAATTTCATTAACTTCTGACTCGTAGTTCGTGCACAGTTCCCTGGAATGCAGTGGTATGTAATAAATATGAACTTCCACATAAAAATCTGTAAGATGTTCGTTCCTCTGTCATCAACACGGACAAAAGTCATCGAAGAGGAATGCGTTTGTGTAGCTGTTTACTTTCCAAACGATCACAGGGTGGACTATTTTGATTCTGATGGTTTGCCACTTCTGAAAGGCGACATCACTGACGTTATGAAAAGAGATACAGCATCCACTTTTTCAATAATCTGATATTACAGGATATGATTCGATAATGTGTGGATAATATTATGTCTACATTCTTCATCAAATTATTCTTGGATTCCCTTTGGAATAATTGATTACTTGATGTGACCTTGAGTTCTCTGAAGATGGTGATAACATAGAAAGGAGGTTTTTTGATATTATGGCTATCTATTTTCTTTGGCAAAGAAACGTAGTGCGTATCAATGGCAAAATGATAGTGTCTCAGACAATTAGAAACCGTGTTTGACTACAAAGCTGTCAACTCTATTAAACACGTTCATATTTAATCTTTGTCCGATTGTATTCCTGCTTCTGTTAGACAACCTTCTTCTTCTAAATAAAATTGTTTTCACATCGTTTTGACATTCCTACTTTTTCGATAGATAGTAAAGGTGTCTGTTAGATTGTAATGAAAAAGTGGCTGTTGGATAGAAACACCGGTGTCTTGGATTGTATCTAAATATTTGAACATTACATTTCCCGTTTGTCCCTAAAAGCGTGTGACCATTTCACCCTATAAACGTTCGACCATCCATTTCACAATAAAGTTTCGACCATTACTTTTCCCAAGTTAATTTTCCGTTTGTCTCCATATGCATTTCTCTCTATAAAACCGTCGCAAAAATAAATTCTACGTGTATCGCTCAAGTGGAGACATTTTGCCGGAATCGAGCTTCGAACGATTCCTGCTCCAAATTTCGTATGCTGTTAAGCCAAGAATATCGAACTTAAATAAGTTTCGCGTTTCCCCTATTAACTTTGGACCCATTCTCCCTAAAATGTTCGACCGTCCGTATTCATGTTAAACATTCGACATTCATTTTCAGTGTTAAATTCCCTTTAGGCGCCATAATAGTTTGTCGCAATAATACAAATCCCAATGTTAATTCCTGTTTATCCGTATAAACCTTCGACCCTGTGTAATTTACAATTTATAGGAATACATTTTAAGATGGGGGTCCCTTATAACCCCAACACCAACATGTTACTACCTGTATCACTTAAAAAATCAACTATTACAAGTATTCTTAAGTATTTTTCCAAACTTTTGATTATAAATTTTTGCGTTTGCAACATTCCGGGAGACAAATTACAAAAAAAGAACTTAAGAATCTTACCGTATTGTACATGCAAGACTGTATGGACGATAAAATGTTCTATCAGCATATTAAGAAAGGATTAATTTTTTCACTTTTAAATCTTCTAAAAGTAAAAACTAATAAATATAATTTTATGATATATGTGAACGGCTTCACTTACAGCATAGTCATGTGTGTCTTTTATATATGATAGCTCTTGAAAATCAAAGAATCGGCTTTTTAATATATTTCCGTGTGCTTTACAGAATACGAAAATTTTGACAACACTCACATGTAGACGTTCTTTTTTTTAAAGAGAACACCAATATAGAAGTCAAAGATAACAGCAAGACATTAAACATTCTATCTGATCACAACTGTGTAACAAATATGATTTTCTTCCCGTACCAATAGACTCCATAGTTGTCAAATCTACCCTTTTTATGGAAGAAAGAAAAATGAACCTTCCAACATTGTTAAAATGCCAACATATGGATACGCAAACAGATGTTAAAATTACCGTTATGTCGAGCTTCCGTCAGGGCAGCATCATCTAAATTTCCATGTTATTAAAGTTCCATATTTGTAGCTTAATATGATACGAAGTTTGGAGCAAGAATCGTTCGAAGCTCGATTCCGGCAAAATGTCTCCACTTGAGCGATGCATACAGAATTTATTTTTTCAGACTAAGGACACTGTTGTTGTACACATACATACATACATATATACATACATACATACATACATACATACATACATACATACATACATATATACATACATATATACATACATACATAGATACATACTTTTGTATTTATATTGTCATGTAATACATGTAACAAAAATCTAATCGTGATATATATATATATATATATATATATATATATATATATATATATATAGAGAGAGAGAGAGAGAGAGAGAGAGAGAGAGAGAGAGAGAGATGCAATAATCTGACAACGAAGAGTGCAAAACCATTATCTAACTAGCCTGAGAAATTTCGACTCTTAATGAGTCTTTTTCAAGGGCAAATACATAACATAGACAAGACAAACAAATAAAACACAAAAAACCGTTGTGTTTGGAAAACTTTACATGGCTGTTTCTACAGGAATTAAACCGTTATATTTGTTTTGTTTCAGCTAGTTTATTTCAACTTGTTGCGGATGCTTGAAAATATTTTTTACATATTTTTTAATATTGTTTTGTGTTTTATTTGTTTGTCTTGTCTATGTTTTGTATTTGCCTTTGGAAAAGACTCATTAAGATTCGAAAGTGCTCAGGCTAGTTAGATACTAGTTTGCACTATTCGTTTTCAGTTTATTGCATTTATCTTAATCAATCCCTGACACACGCGATCCCTTGCTGGATCCAATGCACTTGAAAGGACTGTTATTCGTCATATGAGATGTATATATTAATGAGGAGGTAACTCTTACATATCCACTACCATATCTTACATAAGTTAATCTTACTTTTGCATTCATTCCTCAGACATTATTGGATCACCAATGAAAGTAGGCAAGACCCAGGACATTGTTTTTCTTTGCGACTCTAAGAACGTAGAGAAAGATGGCCCTCATGCTTTTTTACAATACTTGGACTGACATTAGTTTTGATTACCGTTAGACAGATAATTAAAATGATTGCTTCTGTTGCACGGGAAATGTACCTCAAATAGGCCAAAGTACACGGAATCTACTTTCCACTGAATGTAGACAATAATTGTGTTACAGTGTAGATATAACTATTTTCTGAAAGTGCTCATGAAATTTTAAAATATAAAGATGCTCAAAAAAGTGACCGCATCTTGTTCAATAATTTAATGAAGAAGTTAGTGTAATCGAATTAGTCATTCATAGCCTACAATCTTCCACGAGATGCATTTCATAAGTAAAACTTAGCTCGATACTCTCCGCCCCAAATTAAATCCATTCATTCAGATAGAAAAACAATGAATAGCATAGGTCCATTTAACTTAGCCTCCCTAGGATATACACATTTCTCTTTTCATAATTAGCAATACCAGTAGGAAAAATCAGGGATATAAAATTTCTCTATATTTGAGAATCTTGGTACATGATCCGAATTTCAAATCTTCTTTTGCAAGCAAAACCACACAACTTTAATTTTAATAGAAGTGGAGTATGAGTTTATATGACTACTATTAACACTAACTCTATCAATGTCATCACTATTAGCACCACACGGACTTCTTTACTGTTATTGTTGAGCTATCGTTCTGAGCTTAATTTCGTCAGGATATATTTCTCTTCATAATCACGTGTAATTCATCAGAATAACAACGGTTTCAAACGCTTGTGGTATTTTATTCTCTTTTTTCATTTCGGCAAAAATTAAATTATGGAAAACCCCAATATATCCCAATATATTTGATTGCTTGAATTTCGTGCATTTTAAATTGCAACAAATAGTCACAAATGGCTGACAAAATAAAATCCGTGCAGTTTGTATAAAGTCTGTAATTATTGTCCTAAACATTCTTTTTTTCAAGACAAAAAGGCATCTGAAGTGAAAAGATAAAAACTTTAATTTGAACGAATTCGACTCAACATTAAACAAGACAATGGGGTTGGCTTTTTACCAAAGCTAAAGCATGGGTCCAATAGCACTCTTCACACATCAGTAGACGCGGCTTCGGCTAAAGTAAGCAGCGAAAACAAAACAACAATAAAATAAAAAAATACACAAAAGCACGAATGAAACGTATTTATAAGTCTATTTAGTTACTGAACAACTGAAATATTAGAACTTCCAAATTCAAAATTTGTGAACAAGCCAGAATTTCAAAATATATAGCACTATTTGCATAAGTATGCATTCACACATTTTCAGAAGAAATATTCAAAATCATACGACTATTCAGAGTTGATCTAGTAGTTTAAAAACTAGAAGACTTACATAGAGAGGTTATTTAGGCATGGTTAACGAACAAGAGGTATTTTCATATTACTATAATATGATTCAATTCATTAGAGGCAGGTAATATTTTGTAGATCTAAAAAACAGGTAATTCGCGGGATTTTTGTTTTCGCTTCCTTTTGTTGAAGAAAAAATAATTAGTTCATATGCAATTTTGTCTGTAGGAAGTTAAAAACAGGATATCAAAATAAAAGCAAATATTTTGTTGCGAGTTTCAATATAAAGTCAGAAGTTTTTAAAACGAAAAATAAAATAAAATTGATTCTATTTACTAGTCAGTGGGTGCATCTAAAATTATTTAGTGCTCTGTTTTGTATTCTGCCACCATTAGACTGGTTTTAAAGCTGTGAAAAATACTTAGTTTACTATTTCCATCTGAGATCAACTTGACATCATATCAATCCTTGTGGTTGAAAACTCATTCCAATTCGCCATTTCTATCAGGAAGAACAGTAACAACGACATTTTCCACATAAATGCCATGGTGGCCATAGTGTTAATATGAATACACGTATATTGAAGGCAAGTCTTAAAATGTGAAATGATATATATATATATATATATATATATATATATATATATATATATATATATATATATATATATATATATATATATAATCTCTGACTAATGGAAACATTTCAGTGCTGGTCAGTGTCAGATACTCCAAAATGAAACATGATATAACATGACCAATCTGAAGGTTATCAAGGTTATTGCCCCTATCACCTTTAGGGTTTATAAAGTTGAACCGCCTTCGATACTAGGCAATTGATAAAATATGCAAAATATTTAATACCGTTAATACTCCTGTATTTCTTAGATTGTCATTATTGCAGTATACATGTTTAATGTGATATAGCTTTACAGTTTTCTTTGTTATCTCTATGCTGTATATCAGTCTCGTCTATGTTTATCAAATATACCCTTCCACAGATTCTGTAATGAAAGAAAGTTCTGTTGAACTCATCTGGGCCATTTCTTAAAACCCATTACATGTAATTAAATAACTTTCAAAGTAGTGTCTACTACTCAAAGTAACATTTTGAGCAATCTTCTACCGGTATCCATGATGTTCTTTTTTACAAATTTCCTTACAAATGAAGTGAGAGGTGAATAAGACAGCAAACATTATGCAAGGATTGTAAAGTAAAAAATCTGGGACAGTAACTTTACACAAGTAGAGTAGATCTTTGTAGACAAATTGGTAAACGCTTATATAAATTCAACAAATACAAAGTCAAGAGATCAAATAGAAAAGGCTATGTAGGGGAAATTACAAGATCCATAAAACACACCAGATAAATGAAACGAAAACGGCTCTGAAAGAACAACCTATTATTGTTTAGGGGTGGTGCAGCCGTGTCATGTATTTTATTCAATTGGTCAAAATGTAAGGCTGTTTCCTTACAAAATCCACTACATAGTGCCATAAAGATGTTGGATGTTGCAATGAAAATTTAACAACCCCAACGGCAACTTATGTTAGAAGTAGAACTATCTCAAAGAAACTAATAGTGTGTCTCTACAATATAGTCTAAGCTAATTTATCCTAGATATTTCTTGGGATGAATAAAACAAAATGTCGAGGAAACCAAAACTATAGTTTAACTCTGTTTTCCATTAATAACGTGTATCTATTTGCAAAGTTAGATACAACATGATGTTAATGAAGATGCATAATTTAGCAATAGGACCAACATCAGCAATGATCACTGAAGAAATTGTAAAGCTTGCCATTCCATGCTCGTCAGTTCACAATCAACAACCTCATAGCGCACGTACTTTATCTTAATAAACTTGTTAAGACAATACAAGCAAATGTAAAATCAAAGATCAATTGTGACCTTTTCGTTGTATAAATAGGAAAAGATAATAAAATCCTTTATCAACACAATTAACCATGCAAGATTATGATCTGCTGTTACTGTTGCCTACGACATGCTTTTAAAAGGCCATCGACGCTTACTATATGTGTGCAATGAGAAACGATTATTGCAAACGTTGTAAAGCGAATCATTCCATCTTTTTTTCAGTCAGTTCTAATACCCTAACTGATGTCAAGTTGGTTAAGATCTTTCAAAACCCTTACCTGATAAATAGTGAAACGCCTTATCAGAGACAACTACAAAACATCATTAAAAAATAGCGATGCAAATTTTTGAAGGAGTCAACCAGTACAAGGGTATAAATAGAAGATCTCAAATATAAACTGATTTAATATTGAATTTATGAAATGAGTTCGGTAATGTCCAGCTTTCGCGAGCCTTGGTTCTATAATGTTTAACATCTAAGAGAAGATTGATTTTACAATTTAAAAATCAAAGTGCATCTGTTCTTCTGAATAAACAGAACATTTGACACAAACAAATTCACTTTTTGTCCGATGAAAATTCAGTGTGATGTTATACAGTTTGGGTATATATCAATGTTCACACCTAAAGTATGTCAGTTTCGCTGCTATTTAGTTTGTTGGGATATTCATGTGAACGGATGATTATGGAATGAAGAAATTCCAGATTTATTGTAATGTAGGTTTGACCAGATATTTGCATTATTTGACTTAGAACGGTAGGCTACAGTAGACAAACAAAATTTATTTTTTGTCACATGATCAGAAACATTTGGTCATCTGAGTTATTTTACCGCTAAATATTGCTATGCTTGGATACATTTCTGTCGGTTGGGAGTCCGGTTTTTTACGTCCACATTCTTCGGTAACGGAGGCGAGATTATTTGCTTTTTTAAGTTAACATTTAAAGCAGGTTTGTTTATAGAGTAGATTCCATGTTACATATATACCGCCCATCCCTCCCCTAACGCCAGTTATTATTTTGACAAGTGCCCTTAGTTTCATTTGTTGTTGTTGTTCTCAGTTTGGGGTTTGACGTCATTAGATGCTCTACACGACGTAACGAGGACTTGTGGGGCAAATTGGTGATATTCAGACACACGTGACCATATTTTCGAAATTCCCTTTAGGCAATCGATTAAAAAAATGGCCGCCAAAGCAGTAGTAGTAGTAGTAGTAGTAGTAGTAGTAGTAGTAGTAGTAGTAAAATCGAAAGGTTCCAGCAGGCGAGGTTACGAAATTTCCCATGACCGCACCTTTGCAGGCCATGGTTCAGATATGTTAACCTTATCTACATCTTGGCGGATCGACCAGATAATTTAGCGCTTTGTCCTAGTGACATCAATTGGATTTCATGAGTTGCCGCCCTTACTATGTAATGCCAAATAACCAATAACGTGTAACAGCGGTGCATTGTACATCGGTCAAAACTGGTGGAGGCAATTGACTTCAAAGGGAACTTTGTAAGTTTAACATCGAAAGTACGACTACCTACCAGGGAGAACCCATAACAGGTGCATTTAAGCGAAAGGGATTTGTAGAAACAAGGACCAGCAGTGGAAAATTGCTTATTTATGAACCCCTTCAAGTTGTGTGCTGCCCTTGTCTGATCATGTAGGAGCAGTGTTCAAATTTGAACAACTAATTTTGATTGGATGCGGCGGCTTGCTGCAGCTAATCATTAAAGAGAATACTACACAAGAATTTCATCGGCTTCTTTGGACCATTCAGTATCACATAATGTGATATTTTCACATGCATGTTGTCAAATGGAAAAATATTAAACTGCACACAATATGTGTAAAGTGTTACCGACTATCTGATACAAATGAAATACTGATCTGCATACAAACTTTTGATTTTATTACAGTTATATGAATCTTCAAGGGTAAGATACAGCCTGGCGGAGCCCATCCCTCTCCAGACTGGATGACCACAGCCGAAATCCACTGATATAATATAGCACGCCCGGGCTCTGAGCACATGGTCGCTGAACTCATCTTGGAGCCATTCCGCCCTGGCCGTTGACTTCATCGAGGAATCCTTCCGCCCAGTGATGCTATGCTATCATCACACTATTTTTTTACCCATAGTTGAGAGACTCGTGGGGGCGGAAGCGTCTTATTCCATCCCGTACAGATCCAATGGAGCTGTAATACTACCTCCGCCAGGCTGTATCTTGCCCTTGACACACCACATGAAGACAACTAACAATTCTTCCATACCGGATGGGTCGCAGCCCGGTCAACAATTACTGCGCCTTCCGCTGCACACCAGGACGGAGGTGACAAGTATGCTACTGGTGCCCCCACTACCAAAATCCGTGGGAGAGACAACATCATCATCGGTATATGGAACGTTAGAACACTGAGGGCTGTGGGAAAGTTGAAAGAACTTACACATGAGTTGCAGAGGTACAACTGGAACATTATTGGTCTCTACGAAGTGCGCTGGACGAACGTATGCGAAATAACAATAGATGAATGGCATAAGCTCTACTTCAGTGGAAGAGGGGACAAACACAATCATGGCGTTGGATTTCCTGTCCACAAGGGTATTGTGAACAGCATTATGGGTTGCTGCCCAGTCTCAAACAGGCTCATCACCATCCGCCTGAGGGCGACTCCCTTCAACATCATAATCATATAGGCCTGCGCACCCACATCTAACTATGATGACAACGAACTGGAGAATTGTTATAACCAACTGCAAGATGTCATTGATAACTCACTCAAGAAGGACATTCTGTTTGTACAAGGAGACTGGAATGCAAAGGTAGGAGATGATTCACAGACAAACTGGCACAGCACCTGTGAACCCTTCTGCAATGCAGAAACAAATTAAAGAGGACCCAGGCTCTTGCAGTTTGCTGCCTACATCAATCTTGTGCTAGCCAACACATTCGGCCCTCCCAAAGCATCTAGAAGATGGGTCTGGTACAGTCCAGACGGACAACATCACAACCAAATTGACTACATCTTGGTGAAGAAACGATTCTGCACAGGACTGAATATTGCCAGAACACGACGTTTTCCAGGAGCAGATATTGGAAGTGACCATGATTTATTAATAACAACGTTTCGCCTCCACCTGAAAATGATCAAAGAGCCTAACCAACCAAGAATCAGATTTGACCTTGAACAATTGAAAGATCCAAAAGTCGCAGAAGCCTTCCATCCAATGATAGGTAGCAAATTTGCATCCTTGATAACCCTGGACAGCCAAGACACCGATCTGCAGTCCTTAACAACCACATTCAAAACATATGTGACTAGAAAACCATCGAGATCATTGGCAAATATCGTCGGACCAAGAAACCTTGGATCACAACCGATGTCCTTTAATTATGCAACAAAAGAAGAGAACTGAAAAAGGGAAAAAGATATCATGAAGGAGCTAGAAAATACAGAGACATAAACAACATGATCAGGAAAAGCATGAAAAAGGCAAAGGAATCCTGGATAGAAAGACAATGCTGCAAAATCAAAAACAGTCTGAGCAGAAATGACAGCAAAATGGCAAATCAACTGGTGAAAGAACTCACAACCCATAAACAAGGGAACACTACCACCATCCAAGACAAATCAGGAAAATACCTCACAGAAGATCAAGAGATCTTCACGCGATGGACAGAATATTGCTCAGAATTGTACAATTATAAGACCCAAGGAGATCCAGCAGTACTAAATTCCCCTCAGGCAGAAGAAATTGATGACAACCCCAGGCTTCGTAAAGAAGTAGAAATTGCAGTTAGGTCACTAAAGAAAGGAAAGTCAGCCGACATTGAGAACATACCAGCAGAGCTCATTCAAGCATGAGGAGAAGAGATAGTCACAGTCCTAACAACAATCTGCAACAAGATATGGCAGACAGGAGAATGGCCCACCACATGGACTCAGTCCTTGGTCATCGTGCTCCCCAAGAAAGGAAACCTACAGGTATGTCAAAACTACAGAACCATCATTTTGATCAGTCACCCGAGCAAAGTCATGCTGAAGATAATTCTCAACAAACTAAAACCTCAAGCAGAGAAAATTATTGCTGAAGAGCAGGCAGGTTTCCGAGCAGGAAGGAGCACCAAAGAACAAATCTTCACTCTCAGACTCCTTCGCGAAAAATACCTTCAGCATCAGCAGAATCTTTATCACGTCTTTATAGATTTCCCGAGTGGCCGAGTGGTCTACAGCGCTCTCCGTTACGGATCACTGTCATCTTACCTCTGTCTGCGTGGGTTCGAGTCTAAGATTCGGCGAATGTGGATATGTGAGAAAGCTTGCCAGTAACTTCTCGTGGGTCGGTGGTTCTTTCCGCGGATTTCCCGGTTTCTTCCTCCACCATTAATACTGGCCGCCATGTATAGCTTATCGTGTGCTGAAAAATGGCGTTAAGCCCCACAACAACAACAACAACAACAACAATCTTTATAGATTTCAAAAAGACCTTTGGAGGGTATGGCATGCAGCCTTATAGGCAACTATGAGGAAGTACATCAGCTCAAACCTTGTGCAGGTTGTTGAGCAGCTTTATGACAAAGCCACCAGTGCCGTTCTCATCAATAGCAGATGAGATAGGTTTCGAACAACAGTTGGAGTCAGACAGGGATGTATACTGTCACCTACACTCTTCAACATTTTCCTGGAAAGGATTATGGAGGATGCCTTGCATGACCACATGGGCACTGTCAGCATTGGAGGAAGAACAATCACCAACCTTTGATTTGCCGATGATATTGATGGTTTAGCAGGAGATGACAAAGAATTGACTGACTTGGTTGAGCGTCTCGACACAACCTCCACAGCATAAGATATGGAGATTAGCGCCGAGAAAAAAACAAACTGATGACAAACAACACCAATGGCATCAGTGCAGAAATAAAGGTCAGTGGATAGAAGCTGGAAAGAGTCACAAGCTTCAAGTACTTGGGATCAATTATCACAGATGAGGGCTCCAAACCAGAACTACTTTGCAGGATTGCCCAGACAACAGCAGCAATAACAAGGTTGAGACCAATATGGAAAGATACCAAAATTGCTTTAGGTTCTAAAATAAGGCTGATGCGCTCGATTGTCATATCCATCTTTCTGTATGCTTGTGAAACATGGACGCTCTTGGGCATCTCCTACATTGGCCATGTAACCAACGAAGAGGTCCACCAAAGGATCCAACGAGCCATCGGATCCTATGAAGACCTCTTGACCACTGTAAAAAGACGCAAACTGAAGTGGTATGTTCATGTCTCAAGATCATCTGAACTAGCAAAAACAATCTTGCAATGCACAGTGCGAGGGTGCTGAAGAAGAGGCAGACAGAAAACGAGGTGGGAAGACAATATTAAGGAGTGGCCAGGCATGGGATTTTGAGATTCCCAAAGGGCAGTAGAGAACAGAGAAAGATGGAGAGAATTAGTTGTAAAGTCAACTGTGGTGCATCAACGACCTCTTAGGTTAAGGGATTGACGATGATGATGATGATGATGATATGAATCTTTGATAGATTTTAATGATAACATTGTTCGGAACAAGGTTTGAAAACATGACGAAATAGTAATGTATGACATCATCAAGCTAAACAATCATATTGTCATGATAATCGAAATGTAAGTGACAACAAAATCAAACATGAAGCGCTTTTTCGGTTTGTTCTGTAAAATATCAATAGATACAAGAGACAAAGAGACACATAAAGTGAGTTCAGAAACATAAATGGAAAAACGGTAACTCTTGTCTCAGCTGTATGTTCCCTTACATATGTTTGGTGTAAGGAAAGCCTTTGGAAAGCAAGTTTGCTCTAGTACAATCGATTTTGTCCTTGAAAACAAAATATATTTTACCAATTCGATGGATAACAAACTGCCAGATTCCTATTGTATTACAGATTTGTTGTATTGATGATTACTTCAATATGTCCTTAGAACAAAACAGAACAACATCTTTAACTTCATCTAGTGACAATGAAGACAGTATTGTCGAACGTTTGACATGTCACTCAATATTTCGAACAAATCATTTGCAGTGCTCATAACCACAATAAATACTATTCAAAGCCGCTTGGATTCAATAGTCAGAGAACTCTTCAGACATCTATTGAATCTGATACATTCTGTGTTTGTGTGTTATTTTATCTTTAAACCATAACAATTATAAACTTCTCTTAATCAAAGTAATATTACAAGATATTTCGCTCAGGAAAGATCGCATCCTTTCAGTACTCCTGTTGTACACTCAAACATATTGCTTAGGAAATTATTAGACTTAGCACAAGTATTCAAATCATTATAGATTGCTTTAATCATTCGTAACATTTGGTACCAGTAATTGATCTTTATTGTAATCTGGTAGATGATGCCATGGGAATAACATAGGAAACACTATTGGTGTTTTTATTGTTATATGCCAATGATTTAATGCTATTGGCAGACACGATATTTTAACCCCAGAAAAGGTTAAATATATTGAAAGAGTATAACTAGAGAAACAAACTATCGATTCATCTTGGAGAGCATGACATTTTGTTGTTCGTAGTGGCGGTTAATCTACGTATTAACGAAAAATGTTACAAAGTTCAACAGAAATTGTATTTGAACATAAAATACATAGTTGGGCTGTTATTGTGCTCCTTGAAATTTTAGCACATGTGTCAGAAATACCGGCATGTCAAGTAACAAATGGTATGCAAATATTAAAGAGTATTTTACGTAGGGTTGGCTAATTACTTGTACATACTTTTCTTCACATATTTGATACAAATGTTTTGACATTTTGAATTACGGGTCCAAATGAGGGACTTCCTTGAAGCACCAGATAGAAAAGGTTCAGACTGAGCTTTGCAAATTTATACTGAGACTGTCGATAAACGCACTATGTGTTTCATTATCATGAATTGAGAAGAATTAACTTGCAACACCTAAGACAAATTCCAATTCTTTAATATTGGGATTGGACTTCAATATGCCTAATAGAAGATTTCCGTACCAATGTTATAATCTTCATCTAAAATGAGGTGAAGACTTTAAATGTTGAGCCAATAAAGGAAACAAGAGTATAATTCAAATATGGATATGGTAATGGTTGGTTAAAAGAGGTATCTGAAGAGCGAGTGTTTCAAGGTATGTAAAGATATCGTCATGAAAGAACTGACTGATGAGATCAATGAAATGGATAGATTATCGTTTTATAAGTGTATTAATGGTAGTTTTACACTGCAAAACCATTTAAATGATCTCGGTGAGACATATTTAGGTAACTAATTTCTTATTACTAAGAGCAATAATTGATCAATTAGAGGAATCTGAGGAATGAATGCGTGAACAAATTTGCTATGAAGACAGAATATGTTTGATATGTAACACAGAAACAGAAAGCCAGTATCACTTTATTGTGTCGTGTTTTATTTATTCTAAACTATGGAGAAAGTATATACATTCAAATATTTATTTACATCCAAACATAAAAAGTCTACTCATCTGTTTATATGAGTAACAAAAACCTGTTAATATTAAATTTAGGTAAATTTATTTGTAGGGCTATGAACATTGGAAACATTATTATAATGATCTGTATGCAATAACAAAACATACGTTAAACTGATATCATCTTTAGATTATCTTCATTAATATGACGGTTCATGAAGATTCATAAAAGCATTTTATTTAAAGAGATGTATTTACGTTTTCCATACTGCTACTCTATTAAATAAATGCGTATTTACGTTGTCCACGCTGCTACTCTATTAAATAAAAGCGTTTTTACGTTGTCCACGCTGCAGTTATATTAAGTAAAAGTGTCTTTACCTTGTTCACGCTGTAACTCTATTATTTAAAATATTTGTCTTTACAGTGTAATGCATAAGGTTTGAATAAATTTTTTCTAACATGTTAGATACGAAAATATTGAAAATAGTATGCAGATCTTTGTTCCTATATACCAGTACAACAAAAAGTTACCAATGATACAAAGAATTAAGGCCAGTCTTTAAGTCACGTGTCGGCCCTTAGGAACCAGAAACAAGTCAAAGAGATGTGTTACGTTATCATTTATGTGGTGGCCGTATTTCCTTGTCTAAAATATTTAGAGGCCTTTTCTGCGTCGCCGCTGTCTCATAACCTTAGTTATGGTCGGCGATCCAGTGGTATCGTAATTTGTTATAATTTGACTGACATGTGTCAATTAGTAACAAACACACACAAACACTGCAGTAATCGATAATGATAATTCGATAAGCTGTTGAAATGTGTGAAATAATAACAAGAGGTATGATTCTTACTTGAATATCATGTCATAATATTGTCATTTCTATCATCACTGATGAACATTTGTATTTGCTGGTATTTCGAGAAACTCTATGCAAGGTGTGTGATCTTATGCAGAGATGAAGTATGACGGATTCCATTTTTAACCGAGGTAATATCGCCAGCTACTCAAAGAAACGTACAACGATCGCTGGAAAGGTCATTTATGAGGTAGGTTCAATACAGTCATTGAAACTCCGGACAGTATTTTCAGGAAACAGATGAATCTATACATACATACATACATACATACATACATACATACATGTTCATGCACAAAGAATTGAGATCTTGACAATAAACTATTGCTATGGCTGGAGAAGGTCAGTTGTTCAAAGGGTTATATAAATGCGCGTACAAACAGAAATTAGCATGAATCTCCGAAGGATCAATTTTGAAAAAGTCGGCGATAAAATAGGATAAATATTCAATCTATCCCTGTTGTCCATTTTGACAGCTGAGACCACAGAGGCTGTTGTGCTTCCAACCTTACGTCTCAGAAGTTTGACACCTAGTAAATAAAAAAAGAAATTATGTTTTATAACCTTTCCATATCAGCCGGTCCATAGTCATGAGGGACTTTGGGTGAATGATTTGGAAGGCACTTAAATCCTGTTTCCTTGTCATGATATAGCCACGTATGTTTAAACGGTGCTGTCAAAACCAAGACAAACAACATTTACATTAAATAAATCATCTTTGCTGGTACACGGTGACAAGATAAACGCTCATTTTGACAACTACGGTATGTTTCATTCTACTGCAAAGACTGAGTAATATGGCTGATTTACAGGTTTGGTCGTATGACAAATTAGAGAACAGGTAATGAAAGACAGAACAGGGAGGGCCGTGTGTGCTCATGCGACCATATCAGGTAAAGGAAAAACGTCATGCCTACCATTTTCACAGCCCATTAGCAAATCAGCATTACATTTTAAGTACCGTTCTTTACTTTTGTTACATTTTAAGTGACGTTCTTTACTTTTCTAACTTGATTTAAATAAGATACTTGAAAATCCAGATAATATATTTTGGAAAGTGATTTGAATCGCATATGCATGTTAATAAAAAACAGAATGTAACTAGTCCTTCATAGCAAATTATTTAATCTTTAAACAATGCATAATCATTGATTGTATATTCTTCGAACCTTAACTTGACTATATCCCTTGTGTAATCTTATATTTTCGAATTAGATGATTCCTGTATATTCTAAAATAACGTTTTGAAAGCCTTTGGAAATGGATTTTGTCCGTCTTTTTAATTAAATGTCATTATTCTACCAATAATAGCAATAACAACAACAACAAAACCATATATGTCCTTGAATCTAATTAATCGGACAAAATTGAAGTAACTTCAAGTAATAAACAGAGATAAACGAACCAGAGTTACGTTTGGGTCATGTCTAACCTAAGATGTTTTGATGACGCTGTTGTGTTCGTGTGACGCAGCTGTTCCGATCCCATTGTAACCGGGTCTTGACCTCGTCAATTAAGGCTGTGTTCTGATTAAAGTTTCATACGTTACTAATGTGACATTAAATTCAAACTTTTTCGAATTGTAGAATGTGTCCACATGCTTAAATAAAGCAAACTATAGAAATATTTTGTAGAGGAAACTTCTTATAAATCAGTATATGGACACTGATAACAATCTTATGTTCTCAAAATATGTGCTTGTATCTATAGTGCGCACTCAGTATGCTAGCACACTGTTTAAATAGAAAGAAGAGTTTACATTTTTAACGGAAATGAACGTGTTCTCTGCATATTTCTAAATATTTACAATTATGCTATTGTTTTTCATTTGTGTAAATCCGATGTTATATATTCCGATTTACTATAATGAGAGAGCCTTGTTACAGCACAAGGTAAATGAGGTATTTTTTGGAGTTAGGTAAAGCTGAAATAAATCATCTTTCCATCCCCAAATGTCTAATTGTTACTGCCACAAAATGTTACTCGACAGATAACGTTCCCGATGATATTGTCTTATTAAGTCTCGTGATTCATCTTTTCAATGCGCAATACGTTTATGCACCTTATGGAAACGTGTACGAGTCAAATTGTCGGAAACGATCAGAGACTAAGACTTCTAGCCGTCCAATAATGCTTTTGTCGGCTAAATCGCTGGGAACTATACAAAACTAGTCGCTTGGAATTGTACATTTTATCACGAAGTGTTAGCTAGATATTACATATCCCACCCCACTTCCGTCCTCCATGTATGTAATGACAACTACTGTAAGTACTCAGTGGTCCACGATACAGCCTGGTTGTACTACTTACGGTAGTACCCTATAGTCCAGAACTCTCAGTTTGTGTACTACCTATGTTACAATTTGTTTCCATGCTAACATAAAAATATTGAATTCTGAATATTCAAAATATCAAAAGTCACATCTGTGCAGCTTGCTGAACGTGTGTGGCAAGTTTGGTTGAAATAACATCAACTGTTTGAGAGATATGCGTTTGGAACAAACTGGTTTACGGACAGACAGAGCGAGCTATAACTCCTCTTACTGCATACCGAGTGGGGTGGGAGAGGGTGGTGGTGTCAATAATTAATATCTCTTGCTTAGTGATAAAATTATTTATATCAACGTGTCAAATAACAGCTCAAACGGGTCTTTCCACTCAGTACTGCAGGATATGAATTTGACGACGATAAATTTGACAAAATCGTACAATGTCTGTAATAAAAGTCCCTTTTGAAAATAGAAGAACATAAATTTCCTTCTAAAATTACATAATCGGACCAATAGTCACAAATACGAAAGTTATGAATTCCAAACGATTTAAAAATCTTCATATTCCCTTTCAAATATTACAAATTTTTGCATTTGCTCTCCAGGTAATTAACTCAAACATTGAGGAAGTGATGGCCAGATTCTCTGAGTTACAACTGTCAGTTAAACACGTTCTGTATAGATTTTGGCGTACATCAACCTGCAGAGTTTTGTGTGGACTGCCCATTTCCGTATATATTAAGGCTGTATTATTTATAAGTCGGGCATATACGTACGTGCATGTTATTGAGACGTATTGTGTGAACATGGCTTATGCAAAAATTAAGTTTGTGCTGGGAACAATTGTTTTATCGTTCCTGACAGTAGATGGAGCTTTTCCAGAATCGTGTCCTAATGGATATGGTAAGACATTTATGTTGATTTTAAGGTCTTTCAGTGTGAAATAATGGTGTGTTTGTTTGTTTGTTTGCTGCTCTATTTTTTTTCTTTTTCTTTTTCTTGTTTATTAATTTTTAGGACACATGCTGGGATGTTGTATATTCGTGGCAAATAAATTCACGTGTGCCTATGCATTCTATTCAGTTATTGTTTTCATGTAAAGATATTTAAAGATATAATAAAAATTTTAATAAAGTTGCGTTCATTAATCGACACATCTCACCATGAGCAGCATATAATTTTAATGATGCTTCCCATTTGTACACATAACTGACTGAAATTAGCAATTTATATATTTGTACATCTTTGAAGCAAAAATAACTAATTAATTCGAATTGTTGAACTTTGAGTAACATGAAAAGGAGAGAATATAAGTTTTATTACTAGCAAGTCACGTGTTCTTTGCAACAATTATCTGAGATGCAACATTTGAGAATGCAATGATATGGAATAAATGTACGCATATAATTTACATTCGGAGGTTTCCCTCTGTATCATTTGCGGAATCAAAAGAGATAATGATATAGCCATCCAGGCCTCCTCACCCCCCCCCCCAAAAAAAAGAATATTAGAAATCCACTCATTTTAATCTAGGTTTTTTTTCTTTTCACCCTTTTTGGTAAGTATTAAACTTGTCAGATCAATACACAAGTTATATATACATCGCTGACACTTAACATGTAAATCACATTTTACTTTCAGTTTATGCCGAATGCCGTCTAAGACCAAATCCAAATATAAAAGATCTTCCCAGGACAATTAATGGAACCGTGTATTTTCGTCAAAGAGTGGTTAGTACGATAGTTCTATTATCGATGGTTGAAGTGGTGACGACAGTAGTAGTGGTGGTTGTGTCTATAGTAGTAGTAGTAGTAGTAGTAGCAGCAGCAACAGAGTAGGTTTTGGTCATGTTTTTGGTAATTGTGATATTATTTTACATCGTCATTCTGCACAAAACTTTTGAATCAATATTCCATGATGATTTGTAAATGATCAGCTATAAAATCACCGATCTAAACCCAAACCACACACGCACGGAGCCGCCAGTGTCCAAGACTCTCATCTCACACCTGTCGGCGTGGGTCCGAGTCAAACCTAGATCATCGTGGGTACGTGAGAAAGCTTGCAAGTAACTTTTCAGTCGTTCAGTTTCTTCCAGGGGTCTTTCTGGGTTCTTCCTACACTAAATATGCTGGCCAAAACGTACAGCCTATCAGGAACTACAAAATATCGCCAAAACTATAATAAAACAAAGCACACTCGTAAGCATGCAAATGTACACACATATAAATGGTGGAGAATAATGTATGACATGACGAGTTATTCGCCCTTGTCAGTTCTCGTGCATGAAAAGTAGTCCTATCTCAACACACGGAATTCTTTTATTTGAATAATGAAGGGAAAATTGTAATCTAATAATAATTATGCCAATCTTTGTGTTTCCGCGCTATATGCCTTTCTCTTTCGTTATGTTTCTTAAGTTTAGGTCGGTTTGTACCTTTCTTAGTGTGTGTGTGTGTGTGTGTGTGTGTGTGGTGCGTCTCTGGTTGAACTTATTCGATCAAGATTTGTCGAACATCCTCTCTGCCTTTTCTTACTTCACCGATTATTCAAAACATGTTAATTTAATGAACGTCTTTATCCACTTCATTTATTAGACCAAGGATTGCAGAAGATTGGGGATGCTTCGTATTCGTACTGAAATCCAGGGAATCCCCACGAATGACGGAACTTTCCATCACGGTCTACACGCGCATCAGTCAAAGGACCTCAGCAATGGATGTGAATCAATGGGTCCACATTTCAACCCTTTAAGTACAAATCATGGGGGTCTGACAGATACCATTGAGTAAGTCACGCACCCACTATCTAACAGTAAAAGGTAGAATAGATGCGTCGATCACATGCAGTTTGGCGTGCAAAGTACTCGTTCGTGCAACTCGCCAAGAAAAGAGAATATTTTTCACAGGAAATAAATCGCAAAAAAAAAAAAAAAAAAAAAACAAGTCTTGTCCAAAATAAATTTGAACTGTAATTCATAGTTTATTTCAAATTTCCACGCAGCCTCTCCACTGTGTGTTGCAGCAAAGGGTGCTAAGTCTGTGACCACGCCCTGTACGTACGCAGTTTTGAATAAAATAATACAAATTACACATACAAACTACTGCATGGCTATATATCTTAGTCATTATTCATCCATCCTGAAAATCATTCATTTTTTTAACCTTAAGTTTTTCGTTTAGCATCACAACTTACTTTGGGCTGCTATGTTCGATTGAATTCTTTTCGTCAAGTTAACTAAATGAACAACTCACAATTTGTCAGACTGCTGAAAGCAAACATTGTTTGTGCTTGGTAATGTGTTTCTAATGTAGACGTGGCGAAAGTTTCAAAAGTTATCAAAGAGACTGAATATAGACTTTATATCTTATGAGATTAATTATAACGTTTCATTATTAAAATATAATCCAATACTTAAATGTATTTTCGTTTAGGTACTTATTCGATCGCAATTTCCTCAATTTCAGTTCGTTTATTTTTCTGGTCATTAGTTAAATTTTTAGTATTAGGCATGTCCTGCCTCTGCCATTTATGTTTGTTACAAAATCAAAATAAAATTAAGGGAGCACAGCACATTTAATGCTGGTGACCTGAATTTGGTTTACTTTAAAGGTGTCTCAAAACTATTTAAAAACGGTCAGAACTGTTCCGGAGCAACAACGCCAACAGGTTTGCAATACATTATAGGAGATTAAATCAAAGAATCATGAAATAAGTTTCGGTAATTAGGAATTCCCTGTGTCGAGGACATTCTTGTGGAGTCCTCGACACTAATTTACTTACGTTTGAAAATAAATCGAAATAATAAAAAATGAACTAAAGACTTACAGGCAGATTAAATGCATATTTTTGGTCTTAAATGCAGTAATTAGTGTCCCTTAATTTAAGGTCTATGAAAACGAAAAAGAGCATTGAATCTAGCCCGCAATAGCTATGCAAAGAGCTCGCGGTAAATCATAGGCGATTTAGAAAACTGCCACGTATAACCAAGTTGGGGTTTTGGCCCTGCAATAACAAACAAGAACATGATCGGAACTGTTGAACAAGAATTATTTACTGAATGAGGTAACATGTAATATGTTTACGAAGCCTTCTGATTACCTCAACAGCCTCCATACCCTGAAGTTTGACGGTCTCATATTTTCTTTAGAAGGGCCGCTCCTGTGGTCTATTGGTTAGAGCGTCCGCCTCGAACGCGGGAAGTAGCGGGTTCGAACCAAAGCCGATTCATACCAAAGATTTATCAAAATGGTACTAAAAGCTGCCTCGCTAGGTGCTCAGCATTAAGAGGTTAGTCTTAGGACTGGTTGGCCTAGTGTCAGGATAATGTGACTCGTGAACATCATGCTACATTTTTGCGGCATGATGCCTCAGTGCAAGACATCATTATAAACTGCCACACCGCGGACATCGTAGCGATATGAATGAAAATTTTTTCAAGCTACGTTAAATATCCAAATCACACACACACACACACACTCACACTCACACACACACACGCACACACACACACACACACTTTTATTTAGAATAATATTTGCATAAACATATTGAAAGTTTATCTCAGTTGAGCTCTCACGTATTTTTAACTATTCCTCAGCTAATTGAAAAGTTGATTTACTTGCACGGTGGACTGATATTCGAGAAAAGGTACCGGTATGCTTAAATGAATTTTAGGGAATTTAAGTATGCGTAGGTGTGCTGCTGGACCTGGCATAATTTGTCAAATATTGTTTGTGTATTGCGATATTTTATCGTGTATTATTGAACTGCTCAAAACATTGTGTATAAGAAAGAAGTTGGGTATTTGAGTGCCCTACTTTCTATGCTGGCGTACTATTGTGTTAACTTTAAATGAATGCAAATTCAAACCAAACATCTATTTGATGCATGGACATTTTCAAATCACAATACTTTCAAATATTGTTGTGCCTCAACAATAATGTACAGCATCATATAGTAGTAAATTTGTTTGTCCGTCCGGTCACGTTGTGCATTTAGGTCAGTTTCTTGGCCACTGTAGTTGGGCATACGTGTTCCATGAACACATGAGTGTGGGGTTTGACTAGAAGACGGAAAAGGTGCTGTTCCGTCGTAGATGACTGGAAAATGTATTTTTTTTTTTTTTTTTACTGCTGATAAATGTAAATCTATTTCAGTATGCGCCATCTCGGTGACTTCGGAAATGTACTTCAGTCCAGAAGAAAAGCAGGTCGTGTGGCTGACACACGTCATGACTATTTAGCAAATCTGGTAGGGCCTAACACCATCGTCGGCCGGGGTCTCGTGGTAAGTTTTGTATTTATACTTGTTTAATTTCATCCCATTCTTTTCATTTTATGTATAAGAAACTTGCGAATGTTTCGGTCAGAATTGAGTCAGCTTATTTAGCACAGTCGAGACGCCCGTAAGAAACGCTATGACTGCTCGTAATTTGTATGTGATGCTTAGGGTGCCCCAATTTGACCGAATAGTCTAAGGCGCTTCCCTTTGCAGATCACTCACACATCGAGTTCGAGTCTTGTCTCGGTCTTCGTGGGTATATGATTAAGTTTGCCACTAAGTTGCCGTCGGTCGGTGGTTCTTCCCAAGGTCTTTCTCCACCAAAATATACTGGTCGCCATTTATATCTTATCATGTGCTGAAGAATGGCGTTATCCCCACAAGACAAGATATTTGGTAAATATATAATTGTTACACGCATATTTTTTACACACCAGCAAAGTTTTTATGTTGGCGTGCATTTTATGAGTCCATGTAATAGTGTCTGAAATTATCGCGCATCTGTCGGTCAGAGGCAAGTCTTCACAAAGGAACAAAATCAGTAATAAATAATGTAACCAGCCCTTCTTCGAAGCTGACGTTTGAGCTGTATTGATATATAATGTGTTGCAACTAATAAAACTTTATTACTTTGAGTTCATTTGGATAGTCAAAGTAAACACCTGTATTTCAATGTGCGACCGTAGTGATTTTTCTCGTTGTCTATCTGACTGGATATCTTCAAACCAATAAGCCAGTCGGAACGATTGTATCTGTCATGTTTGATGTGCGACTATATGCAATTAATTGCATTTGGTTCAATACAATTTGCGAGACAGCTAACTCCACACTTACCTTTCAACCTCTTATGAGCTTTTAAATTTGTAACAGTATTCAAAGATGATTTTATCATACGTGCAATTTTATTAACTTACAAATGGTGGTGAAATGGTAGTAAGTCACTGGTGATATTTCGAAATTGCTTGGTAGTTTCAGTTGTTTTGAATTTTAGAAATTGACTGTTGTAATCAGTTCTGTTTTATCTTGTGAAAAATTGTTAGTTTGTATTACTTACTTACCTGTAGTGCATCTATTGTCCCAGTTCAGAAGAATATGGTATACAACAGGGTCATTTAATTCTGCACAGGACCAGTAGCTTTTTCAAAACTACTTGACCACCTGGGATAAAGGACAGTTTAACACACTACTATGTAATATCAATCTACATTACATTCCGAAATTTCAAACAATCTTGTGTAATATAATTCCTATGCATATTAATTTACAGAACCTGCAACATCGTAATTTTTGCGAGGCATAATACGTTCAAGGTTTACAAGATCCGCGATGGCTCAGTGGTTAGTGTGCCGTACTCGCGACTGAAAGATGCAGGTTAGAATCCCATCATTGAGTCACCCCATGTCGCCTACTGGAATATGACTAGGGCAAGGCACTTCATCCCGCGAGTCGCGACATTAAATAACCTACTTATGTTGTTTTGAGGAATATCAAACCAAAACCAATAAATGGAACACATGTTCAATAGGCGTGAATGGGAGGCAACTTTCACTGGTATCAATCGGTCTCGGAAAAATTTAAACTTTTTCTAGTATTAAACTTCGTGTGAATATGACATTTTGTAAGAGGAAATCTTAATTAAACACGGATATTTTACAATATAAGGAGTTCTTTAGCTCTAAAATTCCATTTCCTCTCGTATGTACCCTTTAATACAGTTGCTATAAAGTTGTAATTTTCTATAATATTGCAAGTAATTACCTGTTTTCAAAAGAAATTCTTGGCAATAAGAAATATTATCTGGCAAACCTTATCTCCAATTCCCTGTTTGCAAGAATAAACCTCAATAAGTAATCTTCCTTAAATAAAACCCAAGACATGCTTTACGATAAGAACAATATTCCCGGTTTAAATACTAGCAGATTACCTGGCCTACCTCCCATGTATGTTTGTCCCTATATCTCTCCCCTGCCCATTAAATTCTGTCTTTTAAAGCCATATAAAAATGTAATCTTCAGAAGCTTTCAAGAGTGCGGGAAAAAACTAATACATATTGGGCGTATTTTGTTAGAAAGATGTTCTGCTTTTCGACCGTAAAATGAAAATACTGAAATGTATTGTTAAATTATAAGCTCTACTCATATAGGCTTGCTAAACTTGGAAGTTATTTAGAATGTTTCATAATTTTCATATTTAATGAGCACTCGTGTGATATACTATATGTATAACATTTCAGTTACACGCAAAGAAGGATGACCTCGGTCTCGGTGGTGATGCTGGAAGTCTGACGACCGGAAACTCGGGTGCACGTATGGCATGTTGCGTAATCGAACAAGCTAATAAAGAAAAAGACTTCGAAAAGTTTGTCGAAAATAATCCCATGCAGGCCTATTTTACGCAATAATATGTTATTTGAACTAATTTTCTTTGAAAAGATATTAAACAAAAAGTACCCGAACAATATTATCTGTACACGTTTTTTAGTAGTCTGCAAAGAAACAATGATGATGAGTTACGCCTCAACTGAAAATGCAGGTTGTGTTCCGGTTGCACTGCACGCCTAATTACATGATCTTGGTCTCACCACCTACTTTGAGAACTTCTTCGTTTGTAATTCCTCTCCCAATTGGCCTCCATTTTTGTGTAGTAATCCACAGACAATATTCGCACACCCTAAACATTTTAAAGAAATGAACATATTATATCCAAGGATAGGACCTCTAAATGCGGTCGTTGTATTGGAAATTTGATAACATCGAAGGCTTGAACAATTTGTGTCCAAACTGAATTATAGTTTTCGATACGAATACAAAACTCGCCGATATAAGCACATCTTGCGCTTTTTTGAGATATTTATTATGGATTTGACAGTCTTAATAACAATGGAAAATAAACAACTATGCATTAGTATTGCGTGGTTGATTTCTTGAACATGCTTCTACGTTTCTCTTCTGCTAGGAATTTCGCTTGAGGATTAAAAAGTACTTCATTGTCACGTTCGATGTTTAAATTCATTCTCTTTCTCTTCTTTTCTTTCTCTTACCCAAAGTAATTTTTTTTCTTTTTATATATGGCATTGCATTATTTGTCAATGTATGTATGTATGTATGTATGTATGTATGTATGTATGTATGTATGTACCAAACTACTTACCTGCCTACCTACCTACTTATCTATCTATCTATCTATCTATCTATCTATCTATCTATCCATTCATCCATCCACCCATCTTTCAGAGATGTAATGTTTCAAGCGAGTTTACTTTACCCATTGACAATCCAAAACCCTCGCGATGAAGAAGTCGTACGTAATAAGTGAAAATGGCATGCATACAGATAACAAATGCAGTTTTGCATTACCAATATCGAATTTTGACATCACAGCGCAGCGATCAAACTTTGGAGACAAGATCACTCACCAGGTGCTAACGCATTAGTAATTAAAAGGAATCAAACATCAACTGTCAAAACTGGACAGCTGAAGCACTTTCTCATAATTTTTAACTTTATGCGTAGTGGCTGTTTCTATTGCCTTTTGTTTATTTACACGGGTTGCACGCTTGCTCCTGCAGATAAAAGAATATTTCTGGCGTCCTATGTTATCGTATAGAGAAATATTGAGAACTATTTGTATTGGTCACCAGTTGTGTTACTGATAGGTTGATTGTAGACAAAATGTTCAGCCTTCTAAAATATGTTCTTCGCGGTTTTTCATGAAATTAAGTCTCCTCACAAGAAAATGAGAATCCACTGTAAAAGAGAGATTTTTAACAAGGCTCTGTCCGAATTTAACTGCTATCGAAGCAAGTTGTTTCTTATCGGAATCTAATTGGCTGAACCGAAACGAATACCAGAATCAAATTGTTTCTATTCGAATATGTCTTGAACATATTCCGATAGGATTCGAATATATGCTTTTTCTATGTTTACGTCAGTATTCATTTACTACAGCCGTTTAGCCACAATGAAAACAACGTGAACTCAGTCCTCAAAATCTATTTACATCACAAGATTGAAATCTTCACGAATTATAACAAGCATTTTTATAGTACTATATATATATATATATATATATATATATATATATATATATATATATATATATATATATATATATATATATAATTTCATGCTAAAAGTCTGGAATCTCTATTTGGTCCATACATATTAATCCGTGTAAATCTGTTGTTTCCAATAGTGACGCCTATGCTAGGTTTCCTGCTTGTATTATCTTCTTTCATTCCAGGCAAGGTGAGCTGGAAATTATAATTCAACAGTACGGCTACACCTCTTGATTTGGTACGGTAGAAACTAAAAAACGATTCATATCCCCAAGTAGTCCATATAAAATTTTCCCAATTTTCAACGAGGTATCTTGAAGAGAATATTCTGTTCATTTTTAGATCTTTTTACAACATTAAATATATTTCTTCTGTTGTTGAGATCCCCTAACACCAGACAATTCAATGTTGCAATATTTATTGACAGAGACATAAATTTTAAAGAAGTTATAGTCAATACTTATTTCTTGCGTGCAGAGAAAATAAATAAAATTGAAGGTAGGTGAAGTCTTAAATAAACCATGCATTGATAATAATAATAATAATAATAATAATAATAATGGTGTGTATTGTACAATATCAAGCATACTGCTATTACAGCTCATAGTGATCTGTTATACCGACCCAAAACGTGCCACAGGAAAGAATAAAAAACCATATGAATTGTAGTTTTTGTAATGATGGGAAAACGATGAATGAAAACAAAACTAACAAAAAAGAAGAGGCATAAATTAAACGGAAACTTGCTAGCCCAGAGATTGTCATATTTGTTGGCTTCACCCCAGAGTGCAATTTTAAGCATTTTAAAGTCATTCCTATATATTCTCCAAGATTAATCCAATAGCAATATATATAATGTTAAAGTAAAGTGTAGCGTGTCTTATTTATCACTCTTCAAACCATAAAACTTCAAGTTACCATACAATATTTGTCTGTGCATGATTCAACACGTAATGAAATCTAGGTGACCTGTTCTCAAGTTCATCATTTGCTGGATTTATATTGCATAAACTGATAATTATTTTATTAATGGTATTGATATTGATATTGATTTATTATAACTAACTGCTATGGTCAGCCCAAGATGTATGGACAATGAAGCGGAACAATATTTTTTATTTGTTTATCACTAAACATCCAATGAACAATTCTACGAAAGAACATTACCGAATTTCACTATGTAGACTGGTTGCTTTAATTGTTTAGTTTATTGTTTAATTATTACTGTCATTCTTTACACAACAGTAATGAAACCGCATACCACTCAGCCTCATTCTAACATGTTCTTTTGCATTATTGTCTAAGAGTATCATTCATTTTTAACATCTCAAGTAACATTAATACATCAAACATTAAATCAGGCGTTAAAGCGCTGAGGCAAAGGTAACAAGAGGCTGAGGCAATGGTAATCAGAGGATGAGACAATGGCAACAAGAGGCTCAGACAATGGTAATCAGATGTTGAGGCAATGGTAATAATAGTGCTGAATTGATCAGTTTTCTTATTGTATTACGTTCAGTACTTCTAGTCTCAACTTCTCAGAATTATCATATATTCGGATCAGTTACCTTTTATCGTTGGTAATTGTTTCAAAACATGGCCGAAGACCAAGACTAACAGAAGACTGCTTGGATAACTCATACACAAGCGAACTTATTCCTTTGGTAATGTCTTCCTTCATGACATTCAGTGAAGCTTTCAGTTTCTTCGTTTCACTCAGCACCTCCATCTTCACTGATTTATTGATGAATCAGTGAAATATTGGTATGTCGAAAATCAAAATCTACTAACTATATGGATCATGTCTATGTCTTTGCTCGACACAGTTACCACCAACTTATTTCCGCATTCTTTAAAAGTTTCATCCTTGGTTCGAGCCTCTTAAGTCCAAAGATTGTTACCTCTGGAATATTGCTCAATATCGTCCATTTTATTTGTCAGTGCCTCATTTGTATGTGTTATTATCTCTAATTTCGCTTCATTTGTTTACTCCGGTACATTCTTATATTCGCATCGTCATTGTTCAACTTATACAGTTCACACTTTAATTTCTAGACTTCCTCACTAATCTGCCTGAACCGCTCCGGTGGCCTAGTGGTTAGAGCATCTGCCTCGGATGCGGGAGGTCGTGGGTTCGATCCCCGGCCGGGTCATACCAAAGACTTATAAAAATTGTACTAACAGCTGCCTCGCTTGGCGCTCAGCATTAAGAGGTTAGTGTTAGGACTGGTCGGCCTGGTGTCAGGATAATGTGACTGGGTGGAACATCATGCTACATGTCTGCGGCATGATGCCCCAGTGCTAGACATCACTATAAACTGCCACACTGCAGAGATTGTAGCGATATGACTGAAAAATTGTTAAAGCTACGTTAAAAATCCAAATCACACACACACACTAATCTGCCTCATCTGATTCAAACTCTCCTCTTTAAATTCCTCTTTTCAGAGATATTTTAATACTCTTTAATATCATTGATTTTATTCCGATATTCTTTAGACACAACTTTGCCCATGACTTTCCTGATGGAATCAAACTTTGCCTCCTATCTTTCTCTTTCTCTTGTTCATTCTCTCTATCTGATGTTCTTGGTTGCATCCCAGTTCTAACAATGTGCCGATTGATGTTCAAGTATTATTTAGATGAGCACTTTATTACTACACTCATTTTCTTCCCAACTATCGTCTTTCGACTTTCATTGTTCTTCTTTGGAGGAGTCACCAATATTCACTTACAACCATTCAATATACCGTGATGTCAATATAGTATATATACATGTATGAACCTGGGGTTATCTTGCACGTGAAGGTCGAGCGGCGTGCTGTTAGCAAATAAACGATAAATATAAACTTGGTTTGATCGAAGGCATTAGTTACACATTTGTCTTGTTTTCAATGTTCAAAGATAATCACATTACCTGTGTAATAACTTTAATAGGCTCTTGTTCTGATATCACTGCACTCATTTAACCGCCATTACACGTGCATTGCTGTGAATTTCCACTTCCAACAGAAAAGTCCCACAAAAATTAAAACTTTAGTGCAGAACATTGCTAAACAGGCTATGCATATATACAGACTGATTTAAATCCCAAGGAATTCTAGCAACCGTCACTCACCTAGATGACCTCTAAACTCACCCAAAAATTAATATTACCCATTGGTCTACGTATCGCGCTAGCGAACATGGATCTCCTTTTATCCACCAACGTTGTACGACATTCTTGCTTGCTATAGCCGCATTGTTCACGTTTACCAAATAACATTTTTATGAAGATATACAGATCGATTTATCTCTATTTTCCGACTTGATTTTGGGTACGATATAGATCATTCGTAACGATGTCTTAGTGTCATTCACTTATTCCCAGGACTCATCTAAACTCCCGTATTTGCTTCCCTGAAAGTCGATTGATTCAATTCTCGTCCCTTGTCTAATAATATATTCAAACCAAATTAGAATATTTCAAAAATAAATCATTGATATCATGGGTAATTGGTAATGTCTGTCGTTTAGACATTGCATCCTTATTCAATCAAATATAAATAGACTTATATCGAAACCGTACTAGTCGTTGAAATTGACGCGGTTAAAAGGATTACTGCGGAGTATACCGTACCTGAAAACAAACAAACTTAATGCATTAAAAACAAGACCAACGTCGGACTCAGTGAAGATAAATTAGGTATATAGATCAAGAATTATAACCAGGGCTTTGGTTTACACAAGCTGTGGTCCTATTATTGGTGTGGTCCCTCTCAGTCTCCATCATACAGAGGGCCCCCTAGTGCTGAAAGAACGAAAGGGATTTTATGTGTTTATGTATCTCGCACAGTCTGTTGTTTGTTTTATAAAAAAATGAAAAAGAATTAGGATGAAATTTTATAGAATTTGGAAATAGGGTTTAGTACACCGCCCTAATCTAGTGTGACATTAGCTCTTCAACCCGGGCTGGTTTCCGAGCGTTTAATTAGGCAGTGATCCTTGCCAGAGATCTACGTTGTCCAGTGCACGCTACGTGTGTATGCTGTATTGTATTGTATGCCACCCATGTATTTCTGTTTGCACTGGCTTGATAGTCCAATTATAGGTTTGAAGTTGTCTTTCATTTTATAAGAACATATGTATTAAAACAAGAAGACTTAATTCAGCTAGGGGGTCCAGGCTAGCATGTGATGGTGGCAGGTGGCTCCACTGTCCACTCGCTTCCACCACATTGGCCAGTCACCTGTTTCCATTGCTGTGTTTCCGTATCTAATTTTGCTGTCGTGCATATAGTTAGTGTAACAGAAAAATGAAAATAAAAATAAAAAAACCCACCAAAACTCTAAATAGTATCGTGTTGTAGTTGTGTATGTAATGCGTGTTATACTACCTCGTAGTTTTAGTAATGTGTATTTGTATCCCCTTTTTCGTGTTTTCATAATGTTCTGTTAACTGGCCTTCCCTTTGGGGAGGTCAGGTGTGATCCGTACTACCTGCGTTAGCCGCTTAGCATAGGCAACACTTCATCATTCACTTCTTACTCAGTCGGGGCAATCCCTGTCCCACTGTATTTGCACATTTTGTACCCAAAATAGTCTATTGTTTGGATTAGTTTATTACTTTTATTAATTTCGTTGTGAATTATATGTCTGAACCGACTCCCCCTCCGAAAAAAAAAAAAAACAAACAAAAAAACCCCCCCAAGGTGACACAGGGAGTGACCCGACCGCAGAGGCTCCCCTACTGGGCAACCCCTTTCCGGGGGCACTATCTTCCGGTCCTCGTCCCTGCGTTCCTCTGGTCCTAGGAACCTTGGGATCATGTTTTCGGAACATATGTGTGTGACGTTGTTGTTTTCTCAAAATGTAGCCGCTACTCATCAATTAATGTGGTTTTCTGATGCAAAGAAAAACACAAGTTACCTCGGCAATTAACGTGCCATTCTGATGAAAATTGCACATATCGGCTGAAGTGAAATTCGAATTGTCGTAGATTTTATTCACAGGCGAGAAAAGGGTTAACAAAAAAAAAATCAGCACGGAAATCTGATAAATGTTGTATGGCGTAAGGATAATAAGTATATGTGTTACACATATGCATATGACCTGCAATTAACACACCTTTTTTCTATCACAGAGCTTATATGTAATGAATAGGTTGTTTAACAGAAATGGGGGTGTTTTCATGCGCGACTTTATATGGCCTAGATTAACAGTAGTTAGTTGTTTTCCTTTTTTGTAAAACCTAACAAATAATTTATTTCCCTAAGTTTATGAAACGAAAATTTAAGAGGTACTTACATTATTGTGAGCTAAATCCAAATTGGTCATGCAAATTCTGTCATAAGTCCCAAAATAATAGAGTGCTCCGAATAAATTCCAGATCTTGAATGTGGTAATGTACCAATAGTCTTGACTTTGCTAACGTACCAACAGTATTGATGTATCATAATGGCATTGTCCAAAACTCGTTTGAATGAACTCACAAAAATGTTGCTTCCATCCAGAGTCATTGAGCACTTTGTGATTGCAACAAATAATTTAAATAATGTTTCATCTCAGATTATATCTAAACACATCATTAAATACATCTGTAGACTGATATTAAAACAAGAACATAGGAAACAGGAATCTGAATCAGGAATGACTGTAACTACACATCTCACATCTCTCTCTCTCTCTCTCTCTCTCTCTCTCTTCTTCTTCTATATATATATATATATATATATATATATATATATATATATATATATATATATATATATATATATATATACACTTCCTACGTCTCTACTACGACTCTCTAGACAAAATCTCCTCAACACTATGCGACAAACCTCACTACTTGCTCTACATGACTTAAGTGCAGTACGCAACCACATGACTTAATTTATCCAGCTAGTAATTCCTCCAAATTGTAGACGGGATTATTATGAACACTGATATTAAGAATTTTAAACATCTATTTATAGCATATTGAAATCTACAGTCATTTATACAGTAAGGATTCATTATAGATACTCATAACACCACCCACTACTTTCTTTTCTAAAAATAAAATACATCCTTCACCACTGTCAAGGTGACTTCCCAATGAACCGCCAGCGATTGACATCACCGATAACTAGTCAGTCCATCCTTATTTTTGATTCTTTTGTTCCAATGCCACTGTACAATTCAACGAAATTTCAATGTGTGTGTGTGTCTGTGTGTGTGTGTCTGTGTGTGTGTGTGTGTGTGTGTGTGATTTAGATTTATAATGTAGCTTTAACAATTTGTCGAAATTTGTACGTATGAAATTGTCGGTAGTGATCGGAAGATAAGACATATAGGATAATAAATATTTCACGAGTTAAGTGGAAACGTATTATTACGAAGGATGTAAGATAGTAGTGGTAATAAAAAATAATTCCACTTCATTCGTGACAAACAAGTGTTTCCATTTCACTAGTGACAATACAAATTTTTACTACTTCAGTCGTGAAATATTTCCTTATATCTGCTTAAAAAACGTAGATTTCCATACTTTATGTTCTAAGGCACAAATCTATAATATGCATTGATTTGTTTCTCCATCCTGTACCAAGGCGAATAGGGATGCATTACTACATCAATGAAATTTAAAAATAACTTTAGGACAGTGACTTTACACACATTTAGAATGTACATATTGTGCTTCAAACTACGTATTTTTGTCTAATTAATGACTGTTTTCATACGAAAATTAGGAGGTTTTTATTTTCGCTAACACATTTTTTGTGCGGATTCATACAGTGAATATCGTTAAGGTTGGATAGCATAGAAACATGACAGAAAAGTCCAACAGGCGTTAGACTGTAACATCTTTAAATAACAGATTTTAATGATTTCACAATAAATTTTCTTATAGGATTTTGGTTTCGGTTTATGTTTATTTCTGAAATCAGACGTGGACGTTTTGTGTTGCCATGATTGCTGTCTATCTCAGTAATAATACACTGCACCCAAAATTCGATTACCACTGAAATTCGGATGGATATCAACACTACTCAATGCATGTTTTGTCTATCGTTTTCAGATACGTTATGATTGTAATGACAGAATCGCTAGTTATTCAATGTCATTGATATATTTAAGAAAAACAAGAAATATCAGAATAGGCCTAAATATGGACATATAGGTATGAATAGCATACATAAGGTATATCTGCTTCCTCAATGGAAAAAAAAAGAATTATGTTATAAAGTGATATCTCAACTGTGGCAAAAAAAAATTAGTATTGCTGCCATGGCTATATCATTTTTCTCTCAACAATATATATCACTATTGCATTTAGAAATATAAAATAAAACTATACATCCCTTAATTCCGTCGTTAGCTACAACATGTCACTTGCAAGTGAACATTTGTATGAACAAGAATCAGATAGGGATTACAAACCAATACCTCCAACCAGAATCCGTCCTCCGCTTCTGTTCAGACAACTACTGAAAGTACGCAGTGATCTAGTACTACCATTATATTTTACTTATGATAGTACCCTATGGTCAGGTGCTTTCGGTTGATATGCTACATATGTTGTACTTAGTTTCATTGGTAATGTAGAAACTGGAAGTATGCAAAAACACATCTACGCAGCTTGTTTATTATATGTAGAATGTTTGGCTGAAATAATCTGAACAGTTTCAGAGACATTCTCCGGAAAAGAAATGTTTACGGCAACAGAAAGACAGATAGTGAGCTACATAGTCCCGTACTACATACTGGGTAGAGTGGAGGTGTGGTTAATAATAAATATTTATCATTTAAAACTATGCTTATTTCAATGATAACAAATAGCGTGATGATAAATTAAGCATATATATATATATATATATATACGCTCTCTCCTGCTCTCTTTATATATATGTGTGTGTGTGTGTGTGTGTGTGTGTGTGTGTGTGTGTGTGTGGTGCAAAATGATAAGAACTGCATTTTAATGATGGTCAATCCTATGCGTTTTAGGCGAGTTATTTGTTGGCGTTGGACGTGACTTCCAGCCAAAGTGTCACCTCACATTAACGTCGTCCAATACGTACATCATGTTGCAAAATATCACCTGTTACCATTGTGAACCAGGAACAATCGCCCAAAGTGAAATTCGAACCACGTCGTGCTGTAGAATTTATTCACAGGCCGAGAAGTGGAAAACAAAAGAAAGCTTTAAAATGGGAATTTTATAAACTATTGTACGTAATATGGGCAATTATAGCAATTGTATATGGGCGTCTACTATAATGGAAACGTTTAAATGGAGAAAAAAACAAAAAAACAACAACCTGAAAAATAACAACATTGTCTGACAGGATTGTATTCCTGCGCGACTTTATATGTTGCAATTAATAAGTATGCTAATTTACATACTTTGTGTTAATCCCAATGTATATTCTGATTTAATATGATTATACTTGTAAGAGCAGTATTAGAGAACATGGAATCCTGTAACACTGGAATAAATGAAGCTTCCTCCTCTAGCTGCCACGACAGGTTCTTTCATGTCTTGGGTTGTATCATGCATTAAATCAGCACCCACCTGCTTTAAAGATAACATGCATTCGTCGGCCATGAAATGGATACTTCTGCAAAATAAACTTCAAGAGAGTAAAGTCTCTTGTGACGGATGGCCTCATTAAGCCACGGTCTTTGTGTTTGGAATCTCTTTGATATGAAATACCCTTGTACACTGCAAGGAAATGTTTACGCGTTTATCTGTCAGAGAATATGATCGCATTACATTTGACAATTCCGTTGTTGAAAAATCGCTAGGAATCATAAAACCAGTTGCTGGGAAATGTACATTTTCTCAAGAGTTGTTTAAAGATTACGACAGAAACTCGTCATCCATTTATGTAAAGACTGGTTCAACAATCTGGATTTGTATGCTACGCATGACAGTATTTACAGGCCATCTACGCATTTCTTCCCTTGCAAGATAAATAAGGGGGCGCTCTCCAGTTATTATGTACTTTTGAGAGAGTGACGTATGTAAGGTGAAGTTGTTTCCATTTAAAACATGCACAGTGGAGAGAATGTTGGCATATCTTTATGCTACTTTGATGTAATTTGACTGACATTTCTTTGGATATTGTACTTTTGGAAACTATAAATGATCTTAGCACACTGCTAACTAAAATGACTGCTCCCTTGTGCTCCAAAAATCGGCCTGAATTTTGTCTAAAGTACACTATCCTTAGCAGCTATTAAAACAGGGAAAATGAATTTTGCCAGACTATACAATACCAGCTTCTGAAAGTGCAATGAATGAATTACCAAATATATAAAATGTAAAAAAGTTATCGGCTCTTTTTTGCACAATTTACCTCTGAAGTTTAGGAAGTGAAAATGACCAAGCAGAGCTAGCACTTTTCTGAAAGGTGCAAATCTGGAGTAAGGCCAAGCTGTATACTCTATAACCCATATTACACCCATCAATCATACACCAAAATTAAGGGAATTAAAGGTTCTTTGAACAATACCTAAGATATACAAGGTCTTTTTTAAATAGCTAGTATAACTAGTGATGAAACCCGGGGGAATTCTTTTTCTTTAAAATTCTAACCCTATGCAAAATGCAAAACTGTAGAGCGCCACCTAAAATACTGAAATGAGGGACATTCTGATTTTTAAAAGACTTCGCTGCAGAGAGTGCTTAATGTCTGTAGCATGATTGCTTTAAACACATATAATAGTTTCAGAAATAAACTACAGGAACAAAAATATTTGCGGGCAGACATAGCGGGCTATATGCATACTGACTACATACTGAGTGGGGTGATGAGACGGTGGGTGAGGGTAATAATTAATATTATTCGCTTCATAGTATGATTACTTGCATCTACATCTGGAGTTATTCGGGTCACTCCATTCCATATCCAGTCACTGTTTACTATAAATCAGTACGAATTGAGGTAAGCTTTAAAATCACCGAGGAAACTCGATTTATATCCCAGAACTTCTTTGCGATGTTGAAATGGAACACAAGGAGAAACTGACTAACTAAAAATCTTTCTACCTATCCTATACTTTTCGCCACCCCCACCTTTGTCCCAAAAATCTAACAAAGTAAACAAAATGAAAAACTAAATTGGATCGAATTAATTATTATAAAATATTTTAGCCAAACAATAGTGTACGTTTTAAAAACATGTATATTCCGTTTCACATATTGCCAATCTATAGATATGTTCACATTTCTACTTTTCCCATATATCAAACTTTATCAATATTAAGATTCCTTGAAATTTTAGCTTACATTAAATAAGCTCATATTTTTAGAAGTACACCATCCACAGGAGTTGTTTGTGGACTCGCCTTTTTGTATATATATATATATATATATATATATGTGTGTGTGTGTGTGTGTGTGTGTGTGTGTGTGTGTGTGTGTGTGTAAGTCTACCATACACGTGGCTTAAGTCTACCATACACATGTGCGTTGTAGAGACATACTCTGTCAGCATGGTACATGAGGCAATTATCTCTGTTCTGGTGACAGTTGTATTATCGTTCTTGACTGTAGAATGCGCTGCTCAAACATCGTGTCCATCTGGGTTCGGTAAGATCTTTTATTCAGCTAAGATCTTTCAATACTAGATAAACATAAATTTTTTTTTTTTTTTGGTGATTTTGTTTTTGTTTCCTTGCTGTTGCTGCTGCTTTTCCTTTCTCTTTGTTTGTTTGGTTTTGAATTTTTTAGCGATGTTCCTGATATTTTGACTTAATTTAGTATACAGTCAAAAACATAACTGGAGTTTTATGTTAGCAGTAAAGCAATTTCACATGTACTCATGCACTTTACTGTTATTTTACTTTTGTGAACGGGTACTTTTTTTTAATAATAAACCCAAACAACAAAAATGTAACTTCAGCAACATGTAAAAGCAAACATTTTGGACTAGCGATGGAAATTAAACGACCAGAGGTATATACTTATCCCATAGCTGAGAAAGTTGCAATTGTGGCGACATCGCTCGGCCATTTCTGAGAAGTTGTAGGAATACACATCAATTTGACATGATTGGAGATTAGACCGCGGCACACATATGTTGCGACAGAAAAGTCCGAAGATGTTCTGATTGTAAGTTTTCCTCCTTCCGACATGTGCCATGTGAACAAAAGTAGTTTCGAATTTTGTTCTCAATGCCGGATAATTACATCTGTAGTTTTCTCACCCACTGAATGGAAAATACCGAGATATGTTACCAGTAGTCTGGGAAGTGAAATAGACCTGACGGAGGTAGCTGTCTTTGAGAAATGCATATCTAAGGTAAGGCGTAACTGTATACTTTCTGTGACAAATTACATTCATCAGTCATATACTAGATTATTGCAAGATCTTGTAGCAATACATATTGTATACAAGGTCTCTTTTTTGAATATTTAGGATTGTCAATGAGGGGTAAATGGGAAACTATTTTTCTTTAAAAATCAAAACCTGCGCAAATTATGAAACTGTAGAGCAGATTCTGTAAAGGCTTCAGTCACTGTACAGTAAATAACAAGGGTGGCTATCAATACGGTAAAACAAAACAGTTATGTCCCTGTTTACAATGACAATGGAAACACATTAACAAACATCGTGCCACCATATCTTTCTCTCTCTCTCTCTTTTTCTTTCTCTCTCTCTCTCTGTATCTAATGGTTCGTGTCATGTTCCATCCATATGTGTGTACATATAGGGCTGTACCGAATATTGGTTTTAACTATTCGGCCGAATACGAATAGAGACCCATAACTATTCCGCCGAATATGAATACGAATAGTGACCGAATGCTCCAAAATAATTTTTTTTTTTTCAGCAGACAGATTTTTCATTTGTAGCTAATCAATGAGATACAACTTATTTATATAGCAGGTATTTGTTGAGCGGAGATGTTGAAAACGTCTTAGGTATAACACCACCGCGTGATATAACCGTTTTGCACAATGTACACATTGCTTTGCTGTATCCTCCTCACATACACTGAAAAATTTCCAGGTTGGACGACTTTTCCATAATGATGATGATAACTCATTTAATAAACTATTCGGGCCGAAACGAATACTAAGCGAATATTCAGTACAGGCCTAATATATATATCTATATATATATATATATATATATATATATATATATATATATATATATATATATATATATATATACCTGCTCTCTCTTTCTTTCTCTGCTGCATTAATATACGCGGGTTGAACATATTCAGACATATTCTGCTTCAGTAATTGTTACAATAGGATTGTGCTATGGGTTCTCACAACTTAGAAAAGTACGCTTTCCCTATACAATGATTACTTTTGCAGTTTTCCATAAAGTCAGGTACTCTTTAACATGTAAAGACACGTCGTAATAGACACTGAATATCATGACTGGGTATACTGAGTTACTGTTGAGCATCGGGGTATATATTTTGTCTAGTCTACAAGATTTTTTCCTGAACATAATATGAATTACGTCAAAAATTTCTTGTTCAGCCAATTTTTGCTGCGTTCTCGGTTGTATGGAGAATTATCATTAGCATCGTTAACATTTGCTGTTTATGTCAAAAGGGAATTTTTTTCGGCATGAGATAAAGCAAACTTTTAGAACCAGCTGAATTATTATTATTATTATTATTATTATTATTATTATTATTATTATTATTTAATTAGTTTATTTTGCACATTTTATTACTTTTTTGAATGGTGTAATATTTCCTACTTTCTAAAGCTAGCTTCCTAATGCGGTCGCGTTTCATGCTTTTCCGACCAACTGTACTATCATACCAACATTTATCTATTGTTCTCATAATACCAGGTCAAAATAGAATCCACTCTTTAGTTAATCTGAGATAAACTGAAGTAAATATTTCCACGGCGATGTCTAGGTCTCTACAGTTCTCTTGTTTAGTTGGTCAAACGATATCTGAAATTAAAGGGCATTTAAAGTCTGCCAGTTTACAGCATCAGCTGACTCGTTTATAACAGGTAGTAGAAAGGCACTGCGGGTGGGTTTGTGATTAACAATTATTACCCTCAACTGAACTAATTCAAGAGTGTAAAGCGTCATCAGTTTGAGAAATTATAATTGGATGCAGCAAAGGTGAAGATTGGATGAACATGGTCGGCTCAGTCGTGATGTTCTTCACATTATTTTGGATAGTAACATCTCTGTGGCTTTTATAGTTAGCGTAGAGAAAGTCTCCATTAAAATCATCCAGAATTATAATGCTAGAAATGCCTGATGCTTGCTCATATCTGACGTTGAACAAATCGATCTGCCATTGTGCAGAGAGAAAGTGGAACATTACGAAAA
>JAECUM010025051.1:0-12878 GCA_016617855.1 Megalonaias nervosa | reverse complement strand
TGACTGGGTGGGACATCATGCTACATGTCTGCGGCATGATGCCCCAGTGCTAGACATCACTATAAAACTGTCACACTGCAGACATCGTGGCGATATGACTGAAAAATTGTTAAAGCTACGTTAAAAATCTAAATCATACACACACACAAGCGCGTCAGGAGTCTCAGGTGGAGTTTATAGAAGGTGCAGAACATTTATTTAAACCGGTTACGAAGGCTACCGAAGAAGTTACAGAGGCTACCAAAGGTCTTCTTCCCATGTTAGAGCAAACCGCTAAAGCAACTGGAAAAACAGCAGAAAGAACTAAGAAAACGAAAAGATTCTAAGAGAACTTCCAGGTGAAATAGCTGCTGCTCAACCAATGTGAGAAATACTTGAAGGTTTTGACCAGAACCAGAACAAAAACAAGAAACAAAACAAGAAAAAGCAAGAGAGAAAACTAACCTTGGTGATAAATTTACCGAAGATAGTATTGCCTTCATCAGAAAATTTGACAGAGATCAATTACCTATGTTTGTCGCGCGCAGTTTTGATGAAAGAAAAAAAAATTGAAACCCGAGTACGCTAATGATGCTGTAAGTTGTGAAGTCTGGTACAAATGGATATTTCGCATACACTACGGAGTTGATCAGGCTCGAAATAGTGATGTAAGATATATTGCATTTTCTGATGGAATAGATAAATATCATGCATGGTTACAACAACAACCACAACCACAACAACCACAACGACGACAACGACAGCAACAACCAGTCCAAACAACAAGTGAGGAAAAAGAAGAATGGCATGACGCCCCTGGCGCAACTGGAAGTGGTATTGGTACAGGTACCAGGGGAAGTGGTCTTATTACTCCATGTCACAATAATATCCTTGCCGACGTGGACAAGCTAGAAATTTTGATTGGTGGAAAACGAGCTGGTAATAATTCCCCAGAAATCATTAATGAAGCAGCTGCTATTTGTCAGAGATTATTTACAGGCGGTATCATGGATATTAATGTTTATCGGTTCCTTATTGATGAAATCGCCGATGATTACTGCAGTGAATGATTAAGGGTATACAATTAGATCAGTGACAAGAAATTAAGATGATCATACATAATGCTCACTCGTGGACCGATCATGGTCATGGTGATAAATTTGCGATTACCTACATATAAAGCGATCTACGGAGATGGACTTGGTGATGTTGTTCAGGGTCTTTTCAGAAGGATGGCCCCAAAAGCAATACCGATTGCAAAGCAACTGGGGATGAAAGCTATTGATGTTGTTCGTGATAAAGGTATTGGTGTTGTTGGTGATGTTGCCGGTAAAGCATTCTCAGCAATCAATGATAGACTAGCACGATTAATACGACGAAACCTCAGCCAGTAATATTACCAAGCACAGCAGTTATGCCTGCAAATGTTAGTAAAATAATAAATCAAGCTGCAAATAAAAAAACTAGCAGCAGTGGCGTTGCCATCGATGGCTGGTGTACCCCTATCAGAAAAAGAAAAATAATATAACTGCTAGTCTGATAGCTGGAAGAGGTCTTCGTGTTAGACGATAACAAATATAATCAAAATGTTCAAGCATGTATCTGATCCCGCATTCGACATTGACGCACCAATTCTCAAAGATGCATCGATACGTGATTATCAATATTATTCTTATGACGCACGACAGCCAAATCAGCGTGGGCGAACTGAGCTGCAAGTTCAGGATACAAGCAGATATTTCTTACCCGCCGAAGCATATACTGAAGTAGAAGAAAAATTTTTAAAAACAGATGATACTGAATATGGAGCTGATGTTAGAGTTGGTTTTGTTAATAATGGCATCATGGCGTTGCTAGACAGCGCCATATACATGATTGACGGAAGAAATATTGAATAGATTAAGATACAGCGATGATTATTCAAGATCAGCTGGTCCATCAATGGTGTTTGTGAAGGATACTTCTGACCACCCTGACAACAGACAGTACAATATAAGACGACCAAGAAACTTTGCCGATAACAACGACGTTGATGTGTGTCCGGTGGTTCATGGTGCTAATCCAGAATTCAACTTAGGATTTGCAGCACGTCGATCAATGCTGAAAGATGGAAACAGAAGATTTTCATGTACAATTCCACTGCCACATATCTTTGGATTTTGCAGAAATGTCAGAAAGTTTATTTTCGGAGCTAAGCATACAGTTGTGCTCGTACGAAAGGCTACCGACGATGATGAAATCTGGCGCCCTATCGGTGATGCTGGTAAAGTGATACTAACAAAACTTTCATTGTGGATGCCAACAATGACTCCATCGATCGTTGAAGAACAACAGCTACTCTTTTTAACGGGTTCATGTGGTAAATTAACATTATCATGGTTGACGATGACCACAGATGGTGTTCAAAGTAAAATTAATGGTTTATTCACATGGCAGATAGCATCACAGCAGGGTGTTTCTGCACCGCGATATATATTTGTTGCTTTCCAAGATGCTGCGTGAGTAAACTCACAAACACATAGTACAATGATATTTGACAAACTTGGTGTTACTGAAGTTTCACTGACATCAAGAACCATCCGAAGATAAATTATTAAATTTTCAAAGTAATCATGTTGCACGTACATATCATCGTTTGATAACATTCATGTGACGTGATCAAAATATTGATTCTGGTCTACAATATTCACAACTAGATTTATCAACGCTGTATTCGATCTATTATTTCTCACTGGAACATTTGGATTTAGTTAGGTAATCTGTCGTTGATATATACTTTCGAGCTCGTGTGGCAAGAGGAACGACTGCTAATTACAGAGCAATTGCTGTTATACTCTCAGATAAAACATTGTTGCTTGAAGGTGTTGGTGGACGCATGAGAATCATTGATGCCCCAGTCGAAAACATGTAATTAAATCGATCATGATATTATAATGTCATATCATCATGTTAGTGTTACTCTGACTCCTGGTCAGATTAAAAAGCTACAATCAGTATCAAAAAAGAATTCGGGAATAAAAATACCACTGAAACGAGAAGAGATCGCAGGTGGTCCAAATAAAATATCACTGACTGAACATCAGCTCAGGCACTTCAGTGACGTCAAACGATCAAAGACCGGCGTACGATTTGATCTGTCTGCGAGTGCCATTAGCGACATTGCCAAGACGAGAGGTATATTTCCACCTCTCGCAGCTATATCAGCGTTGATAGCCGCTGCAGCCCTTGCTGTTGCAAAGGCAGCTGCACTTGGCGCTGTTGGAACTGGCGATGGGATGGCATTAAAGAAAGCAACAGGAAAAGGAATAAAAACTTCCAAAAAGGGGAAAGGTCTAAGACTGCCTGGAACTCCTCATTCATGGTACGGAAAAGGTCTAAGACTTCCCGGGACACATGGTTGATACTTTCCATGTCCAATTATGATTTACTTGATGCTGCTGCGCGATTAAACATCAAAAACTTCAGAGGTGTTTTTATGCATGATCAATTACCAAAACAACCAAATCGTGTTGAGACCGGTATCATCAATCTCGATAGAAGTTCTGGTCCAGGTGCTCATTGGGTTGCATACGCGATTGATCCACGTGGAATTATTTATTTTGATTCGTATGGACTTGCACCACCGAAGGAATTTTTAAAATATGTCAACAGCGATGAAATCGCTGTGCAAAACACTCCAATCTGGTATTCATCATTGCCAAAATAGACAATAACTGATCCGCCAATATGTGGCCGTGAATCACTTGCTGTACTCGATGCTATTTCAAAATCTTCCGATCCACCTCATAAAGTTATACATACGTACACGAGTTCTGTTTTAAATAATCACTAATCGTATAATGGTTGATATTTATGGAAGATCCTCTATCAAAGACGAGAAAAAAAGATCATATCGATTTATCGAAGTACGCTACTAGAGATGATCTTGCTGATATTATGAACCTCTCTGGAGTTGACCGGAATGAAGTTGTTATTTTTCAGGATAAACACGGTGTTTTAAAGACGAGTAATATTAAGTGGATAGATATAATTCGTAGAGTTCTCGGTGCTACCACGGATAATATTCCAGTCTTTATTGGCGGCGGTAGAATCAGAGACTCAAATGTATCAATATCAACTTTCAGAGATGAAATTATAAAACGTGTTGCTGTTCGTTTACGATCCACCGGTGATATAATGACAAGCGTACTCAACATGAATGGAAATAATATCGTTGTTTTAAGAGAACCAACAGGTGATGAAGATGCCGCAAAAAAGAAATATGTAGATGATTAAGATACTATAATCGATGACAAATTAGCCACACTGCGATCTGAGTATGGAGTTCACGTAAATATGGTTCATAATACTCGTAGAAATTTTCAAAAACTTAATAAAATCGCAGATGATTTCTTTGGAAATCCAGTGTTTGTTGACGTAAAACTCTCTGAAATTAACACAAAACTCGGCTATATTAAAACAGCTATGTCAGACATTAAAACGATTAATCGACAATTAGGCGTTAACAGAGATCCTAAATCATTTTCAGAGCTAATCACGATAGCGCAGAGGAATATTTATGATATTCAAGAAAAACTAGAAGATGTTGTCAGCGGAATTCCTGTTATCGTTAAAAAAAAAAATTAATCTGATTAAAATTCTTCACAAGAAGATCATCTACGTGGTATACACAGCATCATCGGGATCATCAACATGGTCACAGCAAAATAACATTATCAAACATACTGCGGAAGTCACTGGTGTGTATAGGCTGTCCGTGTTCAGCTCTGCAAAATTTAGGATATTTACCACATTTCCATGGCGTCATTCAACCGATATTCTTTCTGGAACCGTGTCTCTTGTGTTAAATTCAGCGGTCGAAGAAACGTTTATACTGGAAGCATCTGATAAAAAAATCAACCGCAGCGTCTTACTGGTGGTGTCTGGAATTTGTCGCTGAAACACCTCAGTTGATTACTTAGTAATTTAGAGTACATGATTTCACAAGCGTCAGATCTAAATTTTGTAAACAAGTACAGATACGAGCAAGTGTGTTTGTTACAGACCCAACTGAAAAATATCATTGATGAGTCCACAGTAAAAGTAAAAAGATACCGTAGACGTGTCGTTGTTACTAACATAATTGTATATTCTGCATCTGCCGTAGTCGCTGGAACAGCAACTATAATCGGATCATTATCAGCCACATACATAATAGTACCAGTAATAGGAATTGGTGTTGCGGTTATAACCGGTGTTGCTGGTATTCTTAAAATAATTTTGAAAAAAGATATATACGTGTGCGGCTGATAAATAACACGAATATACAATATTACTATCAGCGGCAACACACGCGCATGCTAAATTATCATCGCTGATATCATCAGGGCTTAATGATGGAATAATATCAGAACAGAAATTCGCAGAAAAGATTAAGGTTTACCACGACACCTCCGGTTTGGCAACTGGAAACCAAACCACCTTGTCGGAAATAAGGACAGTCACCTTAATTTAAATCAGGAAGTAAATAATAAAATGACTACACCACAAGAGCTCCTCCTACAAATCGTCGCTAATACAATACCGCCAACAACTTCGATGATATCAACGAGCTCAACTAATCCTGAATTCGACGTTATCTTTCCAACAACAATTTCAGCCAAAGAAATAGCGTTAGAACAATTGCGAGTATATTACAGCTGGCCAAATATTAGATCAAAATCATTTGGCGGTTTTACCCGCAAATAACTCATTAGTGTTTTCTTTTTAAAAAAAATACCCCAATGGAACAACCGATTGACCAGTTGTAGGTATTCCTACGGGCAGTTATCAAATCGAACAGATCAATGATGAATTCCAACGCAGAATTAAATCTATCACAGGAAAAGAATGTAAAATCGCTATTACGGTTCATGAACCAACATTAGCAGCTGCGATAGAAATATCAACGCCCGACTACGCCGTAGATATATATTAATTATCGATCAGAACTGTATTTGGATGACCAGAAGATTCACCGGTTTATCAAGGACCACCAGAACCTCAACGATCCGACTTCGTCACGGACAAAAAAAAAATATTTTTAAAACTTCCAGGATATCGAAGAGGTTATCCATGGATGCATGGTGGAATGAGGAGTATAACAGAAACTTTTATCATGTCTACTGGTGAAAGGCTTCCTAAATTTTATCCTTCCTATATATTTTGGTTTGACAAAAATAAAGGAAGTTTGGTCTTCAACTCTGAAATTTATTTTTTTTTCTTTCAATAACATTAAATCCGAACACAAGCGAGAAAGCGACAATCTGAGAAATTTATTTTTTAGTATAACACAATATTACAATGATGATGTAAAGCAACAGATCATTGAAACTATGCAACATTTAAACCAAGTTGCATCAGACCTAGAATAATTCAACAAAAGCATCGTCGAGTATATAAATCTTGTGGGAGGTAAATGTTGGTCACCTGCTTCACCACTAAAAGTAAATATTAAACAATTATTTCTCGATCATATTAAAACAACAGAAGAACAATTACTAGCATTTGTAATACTGGAATATAACTCTGATATTTTAAGAAAATCAGTCAATGATATTGTCGATGAATACTTTCTAAAGATCGTAGACGCGTGGAGAAACTTATTCCCTCCGGCGATTATTCTTAAAACACAACAATGATCCATACGGTGGAGGTCGGCATGTATCACCCGGTGTTGTCGCGATCACATCAACGATCGCAGTTAATTTGGTGAGTGATTCTATTGATGGAAGTTATCAAGTAGATACTGAAAAATCCGGACAAGCAGAACAGGGATATATCGTATATTCATTTACCCCCCGAAGTACCTCCTGGGTTTATAATTGTGTCAGTACCCGTTAATCCGGTTTACCTGCGATGTCATAATTCGTTATTATCACGGATACATTTTAGACTTACTCACCAGGCCGGACACTTACTTGATTTGCCAAATGGAGTTCTGGCAATAAGTTTGTATGTGCGTTCGTGACTGATCTCTTCTATAATTAAATTACACAAATAAATATAATGGATGGAATAATTGCCGAGATAGAAAAACTAACCCATGCACAACAGTTGATGGTGTGTTATTATTGTCTAAACAAACTTCGTAGTAAGATTATTGATGATGTAATCGATATAGTAAAAAATCTCAATTAATAAAAAAAAATATTAAAAAAAATCTGAATCAGAATAAATATTATGATCTGAATAAATATTAATCAGAATAAAACCCTAAAATAAAAATATTTCTGATTCTGAATAAATATTATAATCTGAATCACAATCGGAATAAATATTATAATGAATTTTTTTTTATGAAAATCATACTAAACTCACCTCATTGATAGGGTAAATACCCGACTAAAAATCAAAATCAGACTAAAGTCACCTCATCGATGGGGTAAATACCCGACTAAAAATCAAATTCAGACTAAACTCACTTCATCGATGGGGTAAATATCCGACTAAAAATCAAAATCAGACTAAACTCTGAAAATCGATGGGGGACTTGGTACTCAAAATTATATTTTTGGTGATAAAATTACGCTGAACCAATAAAATATTATTTTTTTTTTATTAACAACAACAATAAATATTATTATAATAAAATTTTATTTCTGCTGATTATCGTCCAGAATCTACAATTTCATAGTGTAAATGGTACTCAAAATTACGATTATCATTCAGATTCCACAATTATCGTCCAGATTTCGTACTATGATGGGGTAAATGGTACTCAAAATAAAAAAAAATCTCTCTGAAATTGATAACAAATAATCAGCATAAATAAATATTATAATCTGAATAAAAATAAATATTATTATATGAATCTGAATAAATATTATTATCATTATTATCAGAATAAATCTGATTCTGCATAAATACTATAATCTGAATCTGTGCCAGAATAAAAATAAATAAATATTGTCATCTGAATCAGAATAAAAATAAATATTATTATCAGAATAAATCTGATTCTGCATAAATATTATAATCAAAATAAAATAAATATTATTATCTGATTCTGAATAAATATTATTATCAGAATAAATATTATAATCTGTTTCTGCATAAATGTTATAATCAGAATAAAAATGAATATTATAATCAGAATAAAAATAAATATTATAATCTGATCCTGCATAAATATTATAATCAGAATAAAAATAAACATTATTATCTGATTCTGTAAATATTATTATCAGAATAAATATTATAATCTGAATCAGAATCAGAATAAAAATAAATAAATTAAAACATAACAAAAAGAGAGTACCTGACGAGCAAGTTGAATGACTTCGGATATATATCTTTTCGGGTGATTGTTATATTTCTTTTCTCAGTTCAGTTGTTTGATCGCTAAGCGCGATAGGGGTAATAAAAACACCCCCTAAGTGAACCCGGTGTTTTGAGGTTCGGGGGTACCAGGCGAGTTATACCTGGAATTATTTTTTTTTTTTTACAGTCTTACAATCACCCGTACACGAGAATATCTCATCTAATGCCCGCAAGTGCCCCCCGCCCCCAATTATAATAGCATCTGTCGCCGAATGCAAGACAATATGTCTATCGCATTTTTTGAGACTCAAACATGTGAAGAGTTTCCATTAGTAGATCCGTACGCGGACGGCTTAACCACACGACTACCGGTAAATTTAAGTATATAACTATTCGCTACCACAATCACTGGTGACATCAGCGATTTCACTCTCAGTGACCTCGTCAGTGACCTTTGTCACTGAGTTTACAATCGTACATAAATTTCTTCAGGTGTTGCACGCGTGAACTCATAAAATTTTTGGCTTCGTATTCACGTGATAATTCTGATCTAACTTTTTCAATCGCGTTTGCGAGTGAATCAAATTTTTGAATATCCTCATCATCGACATAAAGTAGAGATTATTTCATGGCCTCTTGAAGTAACTTAATGAATGTATACTCGGCTGCTAGTGTGCATCTCCCATCATATTTCCGTTCCTGTAGCGCTTCAAAATCATTTATAATTTTTTCAGGGTACAATTGTTCTGATAATTCTATATCCTCGTCATTTAATTTTTTAATTTCAGAAATAATTGCATGAATATTTTCGGAATTCATTATATAATAAATATTTGTTTACAATAAATATATTTTTTGAATATGAATAAAAATAAAAATATTTATTATATACATTTCTGCCTGATGTTATTTGGGAGATTAAAGTACATGTAGGTCTATACACCTGTACAACTATCTTTCCTGCAAGATCTAAGAATAACTTACCTGGATTTGTGTCCCTAGGTAAATTCGCAATTGCAGATTTCATGCACGCTGTGGAGAAACAGCAAATAAATAATCGAGGCAGTCATATGATATAACGCAGTTACAAGCGGGGCAACTGTTTAATCACTGTATCGGAGAAATCCTTGCTTGAAAGAGTTATCTTCTTTTATCATCTTACAATCGGGAGATACTGAAATATTATTTTTGGTTATATTTTTCTGAAATCGCCGATTTGTATATTTTATCCGCGACACGTTGTACTGATGGTTTGACAATATCAAAATATTTCCAGCTGCATTCATTGATTGAAATATTATTTCTTCTCATGTGACATACACATAATTCATTTACGCAAGCCCTGTTACAAGGAACTGAAGATGCGATCATAAGCCACTTACATCTATTCTCTGCTTCAGTCATTATATATATATATATATAGCATATATATATATATATATATATATATATATATATATATATATATATATATATATATATATATATATATATATATATATATATATATATATATATATATATATATATATATATATATAATTTTCAATTTAAATATATATTTGCCTTAATTATAATATGGAGGAATTTGCGAGATTATCTGCGATTAAGCCCTCTAAAGCCAGATTCAATCTCGACAGAACAACCTCTCAATTAACAAGGCGAGCTTTGGTTGATTTAACGAATAAGATTCTAATCAATCATATCAGTGAAGCCAAGAGAGAATTTCACAACGATGGTGCAGCTCATGTATGGTCAACATCCAGAATTGTACGCGACATCAAAGGTGGTTTCGCTGCTACAATGAATGAAAAGCGAGCAGCGACAATTATTAATTATCTCGACATTGCGCGAAAATATAGTTTTAGAATAAAATTTATCGTAGCGACCGACGACACATGGATTATTCGTGACAAACGTGATCCTGTTCACGCGTCTCGTCAGGATCATAGTGGAGGTATTGTAACGATAAATAAAAACTCAAAACAAGAAATACTGACTGGAATTGATAGACCTTATTATGAACGTGCATATCCTGTAACGTCAGTTGTTTATGCGATATATCCACTGAATGATAAACCTAACGTCGATGATCTGCAGCCGATGAAAATTTCTCGTGATGACTTTTGTCACTTAAATTGTGTTGCTGAGAGAGTTACAGAACATTTCACAAATGCGAGACGAGGAAACGGTTTAACGGATCTAAGGCGTAAAAAATAAATGAGTGGGCAGAAACAGTTAAAGATATTGGAGCATCTATCAAAGATGTTGCTGAACTGGAAAAATATTTAGATTTCCATTAAGAGAGAAGACATTAACCGGAGAGATTTTATACGAATCGAAATATTAAAAAAAATGGAGCTTCGATAGAGATTATTGATCATAACGCACACGCGTGGACTTCGGAAATAACAATATTTCCACAAAATCGAACTGTTAAATTCTATAGCGGCGATATGCTTGATTTTCTTCAGAAATATCAGTAAGAGTGATCCTGTATCCGTGTGGTTGTTTCAGAGTTCAGAATCTGTGAAACAACGATAAAACTTGCTATGATTACTTTGTACGGCTTAATGGAGATATTTATCGTACAAAATCTCTCCACGACGAAATGAAAAATCTTGCGTTGAAATACACGGACGATATTGATGGCGGTGATGAAATCACTGTAGAACGATTACTCAGTAATTGTTTTACCGTTTCGTCAATTGCAGCCCACGCTGCTCAGAAGAAACGTTCATGGAAACCAACACGATTGGAATTTCTTGAAGATATCCAGCGCAGTCGTATCGAATACGGACATGGCGGATTATGGAATACTAAATACGATTATAAAGATGTTATATCGGTTGATATGGTTGCATGTTATCCTGGAAGTTTGATTGGATATGGAGAGTGTTCTGAGTATTTCAAAAGATTTGGACATCCAACACACGAGATGACCAGAGTTGCGATAAATGGACCCTTGCCAGATTTTGACCTGACCGGATTTGCCTTTATTGAATCATTCGAGTTAGCACGGAATATCCATCAGATCATTTATGTCTGGTTTGGGAGACAATTTTCAGAAAAATGTTGGGCTCCAATAGTTTTAGTTAGATATAAGCTTGATACGTGAATTTTGGTGTCATCGACATTCACTGAAGCAATTATATCATAGCGTCCGCAGAAACAAGTTTGGTTACAACAGCAGAAGAAATACTCTGATGATGAAAATCCTGATATAACTGATTTTGAGAATAAACTCGCAAATGATCTCGGCAGAAAAATAATTGATAAATTTACGCAAGGAGGATCATATGATCACAAACGACATTGTTGTAGACTAATCATCGATGATGCTGAACTCGATTTTATAAATGCCGATTCAACCGAAAGAAACATTTTAATAAGCCGAGAAAATGCTTATTTATCTGATGGAACTAAATTAGGTAGAATCGTGAGCAACACTGAAGGTGAATCACCACAGTTCACTCATTAAAGATCTTCGATGCTTGCGTATGTTTCAATAAATTTATTATCGATGCTAAATACATTTTCAGATAGCGTGGTTAGAGTCGCAACATATTAATTTTATATCAATAGAAATACACAGAATCACTGAGACAGTTAAAAATTGGAAATGACGCGTCTTGGGGCGAATGGAGAATAAAACGAGAAATGATTCTTAGTTATTCTGAATCTGCCGATTATATTTCCGAGGATAATTATTGTAAAAATAACCATTTACCAGTGCCGCTTTGTGATCGCCCAGCAGATACACGAAAACAAAATATTAAGGTTGATATTCCAGGAACGAATGAGAAACAAAAACTCGTTCTTAATGATATTGTTGTTGTTGATGTGAATGCCGTTGAGAGCGCATTAACGATGGTAAAATCTCCGTGGACGCTAGGATACGCTATAACGATTCACTCATCGCAGGGTTTAACTCTTTCTGATACAAATATCTGGATTGGCGATGACAGGATCGAATGGTCGAATTTAGTTTATCTAGCAGTGTCGAGAGTCAGAAGAATATCTCAGTTACGAAGGGTTGCAATGGATCGTATGATGATCGATGAAATTATCAAGAAGAAATCAGCTGGTTATCAGCGATCTGATAAAAAAAAATCGTGAATTTGATCTTGATATTGTATTTATCATGACACTGAAACAACGACAGAATAATACTTGTGCGAGCTGTAACATAATAATGTTGTGGTAGTATTCGAATAATAATCCAAGACAATTCACCGTGGATAGAATAAATAGTAATCTCGGTCACAAACGCGAAAATGTGACGTTGGCCTGTCTTGAGTGTAATCGACGTAGGGGTGCTAGTGTTCTGCTTTTACAAAAGTGAACGCGGCGGTAATTGTGTATCTTCAGGAATTACTTGTAGTTGTTCACGTACAAATCCACATTAAGGAGCAATTGAATCTAGTCTGTAGATTGTAGGTCTACCCGTGGATCTAACCACGCTGGAAAGCTTATGTGTGGTCACACTCCAAATAGGATTAGTTGCTCTTTTTTTACCACCTTCAAGTTCACTAGGTTCATATAAATATCTTACAGTCACATTACCCAATATTGGTTGTTTTGAGAAAGATTCACGTCGTTGTGTTGGTATATATATA
>JAECUM010025050.1:0-23415 GCA_016617855.1 Megalonaias nervosa | reverse complement strand
TGTATCAATGATATACCACGAGATGTATAAATTTTTCATTAAAATGAAACGAAGCTTGCTGAGTTTCCTTTTAATGAAAAATTTATACAACGAGTGGTATATCATTGATACAGCGTACATACTGTACATATATTTTATTTATATCACATACAAATACATATATTTGCCCTTTGAAAGGGAGTTCAGATTTACTACAGGCAGCCGTGTATTGACCTAGTGAATGAACTCCTCACATCCCTGAGTGTGTCCGCTACAAAATGTAGTTCTATGCCTTTATTGGCTATTTGCAATCACCTCTGCATATTGACAAGTTGATTGTTTTCATTTCTTGATTTCTATTTTTCTCCACATTGATTAAATCAATATAAAACACACTTATGATTTATACATAAAAGATGGTTTTAATGATAAAAGTAGTGCACTAGCAACACTTGGATAGCTACGCCTTTCACATACCGGCGCATGGAAATTAATGTGGAATAGAAACTAAGCCAACTGACGAACCAACAAGAGGTAATTAAAATATTTTAATATATTTGCAGTTGATCTAAGCCATTATTCTGCTTTAGCAACAGTACAATCGACCATAATCTCTCTCTCTCTCTCTCTCTCTCTCTCTCTCTCTCTCTCTCTCTCTCTCTCTCGGGTCGGTTTGACTTTAAAACTCTGTCTCTGACTCTGTCTCTCTGTCTCTGTCTCTGTCTCTCTCTCATCCTTTGGTCGGTTTGACTTAACTTTTACCATCATTCATAAGTCCAGAGATATTGTGCGATGACACAAAATAAAATCCTCTACGTTCGTCAATTCATAGATTTTAGCCCGTATCTTGCTACTATGGTCAAGAGAGAGAGAGAGAGAGAGAGAGAGAGAGAGAGAGAGAGAGAGAGAGAGAGAGAGAGAGGTCTTTGGACATGTTCATATTTAAATAATAATAATCGATTATTTAGAACATTATGATTATGGTATGTTAAAAACAAAAAAACATAACATTAAATATAACACAGTATGTGTACCACGTAACCGAGGAATTTACTGGTTTGCAACATTGTATCATTGACAAACACTGTAGATAAATCCCAAGGAAAGTGCACACGTATCGTTACGACGAACCATATTCTTGTAGGTTACTTGGTGTAATTTCTATTTCAAAGTTTTAATCCAGCCCAAATTCCTTTTCTCTCTCATTCCACATTTTTGTGCAGTTTGTCCGTTATGCATGAGAGGGGAGGGGAGAACAGAAAGCAGAAAGAATTGTGATGAAAATGTGTACCTTATTAAATTAATTTAGAAAACGGGGATTATTAATACTTTTCATCGTTATTTTTCATACGTCACTAGTGACTAATTTGTGGAAATTGATCATTGATCTAGAATCAACTGCAGACGCTCGCGAGAATGTTTATATACGCGTATTATTGCGCCATGGGCGGATCACAATTTGATATACCAATAGTATTGGTATATCAAATTGCTTTATACCAACACTTTAAATGCATGTCATTTTTTAATGTATGTGGTATATATATATATATATATATATATATATATATATATATATATATATATATATATATCTTACATAATGTGTTCCCTGATGTTTAAAATCTGATACCACTGCTTAAATGATTATAATATTGTACGTCAGCTGGTTGGAGAGAGACAGAGATTTAATGTACATAGCAATTTTACTTAAATATTCACAAAATATACAAATTACAACAATTTATATAAACCCTTTCTCTCAGCGTTCCCTTTCATCTTATTATAGCTAAGCAATATATACATACATGCACACACACACACACACACACACACACACACACGTGTGTGTGTGTGTGTGTGTGTGTGTGTGTGTGTGTGTGTGTATTTCCTAGAGATTATTATATGATTGTATGAATTTATATATTTCATCTTGGAAATGCGTTAGTTGACGATGTATTTCTCTTGTTTACGTTCTCGGTTCTATGTTGTGTCTCATGATCTTGCAATATGTATAATCCGTATTTTTATTGACCTGATTTAATCTTTATTGAAGAGGAAACGAAGTCAGCTAGACAGTCAGTCATAGATAAATACACGTACGCACGCATACGTGCATACAAACATATATACATGCATACGTGTGTCATGTAGAAAAAAAAAAACTACGTATATAGTTACCCTTTTATAAGTTTTCCATTTTCTTTTCTTTACTATTTCAAAGTTAATGTTAATCACATAACAATATAGACGTACTAGCATTTTTGAAGTATTATCATCATTAAGCAAATGTTGAAGATCAGTGCCATGCTAAGTCAAATGCTAGTTAGCTCTGACTACAAATTTGAATGATTGCAGGTAGTGTGATGTTTCGTTTTGTCAATAAGGTATCTGACACAGTACTACTGTTGTATTTTTGTCATTTTTCTGTTGTATTTCATGATTTTGTATTATCCTGAATTTGATTAATCTGATGTAATCTCTGCTGAAGAGGAAATAAAGTCAGTCAGTCAGTTAGACATACATACATACATACATACATACATACATACATACATACATAAGAGAATAAATAAGGGCTAGATCGCGTTGTAAGAGAAACAAAAAAGTATATTTCAACCTGCGATGAGCCAATAGAATTTTTCTTCTGCGTCCTTTGACTCGTTCATTAGCAACTCCCAGTTTGACCATTTATTGAAGTAATTCAATGCCTGACGTACCTGTTAATAATAATAATAATAATAATAATAATATAATCAGTATTAATATCATCCGTAACACTAGTGATAAACGTACATAAGGGTGAGATGGCAGTATAAAAGCAACAACAGCAACATTAGTGGTTATCTGAAAGAGGGGTATGAGATGGAGGAAAATCGATAAGGTTGATATTTCAGGTCTTCAGAGTGGTAGGAAGAGGAGGGGTTTGAAGAGCTGTATGATATTCAATTCACAGTTTCAGTGTATATCCCTGGAATTATTGTCATATTTTTTATAAGTCACGTTAGTCTACTCAGTTATTCTGTTGTGTACTGATTCTAGGCAAATCTAGCTAGGCACATCGTCCGAACATTGAATAAAATGACATATACGTTGTTTTTTCTTCTCCGTGCAACAACAACAATAACAAAAATAAAATGGTGTGGAGGAGTGGGGGCAAATAAAAGAAAGCTATAAACGTCAAATTTATCGTTTCAATTAAATAAGGACGTGCGACACCAGAATTATATTTTCAAAGCATTAGACAGCCAAGAAAGAATAAAATTCTTCCAAGTTTGCATTCATTATTCTCAGTGATGAGATCGGACTGTCCGGAAATTGAAATCTTTCATTAGTTAATACTATACTAACAAAAACATATATCATTTAGAAAACTGTTGTGGTTTTGTTGAATAGAAATGAATATTACAGAATGAAAGATAGAAAGTAAAAAGTAAGAAATTAAGTTAGTAAAAACTGTTTTTGATTTTGCAGTATGACATTCGTGCCTGGTACGCTACGGCACTAAATTTTAGTCTGGCATTCAACCGACAATCAAACTTATCTTCAAAAGGGAATCATGAAACTGTAAGGATGTATGCGTTCATATGGCATGATACCTGTGAGCGCATTTTACTTTGATTATTTTGAATTCGTTTATATTGATACACAAAGATTTTGCTTCGGGGAGTTATGTTGAGAATTGGAACAAAGACGGACGGATATTAGCCACTTATTGAGTAACGGACATGGAGGAATATATGAAAAGTTCACAACTTTGTTTTATTTTCGTTCCTGCGAGATATTGTGAGGTATATTCGACTCTGTTGATATACGAGCAAAAGCCGACAGACGCTGAGAACACGATACTTTAGTTGAAAGGATACCTTGAGGTAGCCGATGTAACGCACAGCAAATGACGTGATGTACAACGTGAGTACAGCAAAGTCCATGTAATTGAACAGCGTGTTGAAGTAATCGTTAATCCCCTCTGAGTAAAGCTGCTTTACTTCTAACCACAGCATGCCTAAATATGTCCGAAAACAAAAGGTTATCTTTCATTACTGCTGTATTTCACGATAAAGTCAATAATCTCAAAAGATAAAAAAACTTGAGACAGAATGAAAAAAATAGCTGACCAAACGGCAGATGGATACATATTTTAAACGTATCCCTCGCTCACTTGCTCGATAGTTAGCTAGCTAGATAAAAAAATGGCTCCATAAAAAACAAGGAACATAAAAAAAATTGTTGCTGGCTTGTATAGAAGACAGAAAAAGAGGTACATCAGAACAACAGAAGAGATATAAAGCTGGAACGAAATGATGAGTATTAAACAAAAGAGAAGGTACAAAGTGCAACTGACATAACCGGGACTGGTAAAAGAGTTAGCAAGATATATATAGGTTGATAAAGGCGTAGAAAACATATCTAAATAAATAAAGTGAGAGTCGGTATTTTAAAAGAAAACACATAAGATATGTACCTTGGGGGAGGGGTGGGCTAAATTTGAATGTGTATATGCAGCTGATCCATTCTGATTCGCGTATTTACTCAGGTCCTTTCCAGAACTCAATTTGAATTAAAAGAAGTGGAGATGGAGTGGTGGGAGAGTAGAAGGAGGTCCCTAGTTTAGAGTTTGTGGAGACATTTTATCTCGAGAAGACAATAGGAAAAGAATAATAAAACAAGGTCAAAATCATCTCCAAGATCGAAGAAAGGAAGATGATATTAAAACTCACCCAGAATCCATAGCGTCAGCAGTATATTGATTGGTTGGAGTTCAAAAGCTCTCAGCTTAAAGTCACATGGGAACTGAAATCTCAGCTGCGAAGAGTTGTGTTGAAAATCCCGATAGTGCGTACCTAGTGGGTCCAGGTCAGAAATATTGACGTTCGATGATGGCCTTTCTAATATACTGGATGCGAAGATTATGGTCAAGAAACTGATGAAAGACATCGTATGACCGATAAACTTGATGCATGGAACGCTCAGAAAACATCCAACCTGAAAAAGAAAGTTGTGGAGTGCATACATCATTGAATGAAGGTTATTACATTTCGTATTCAAATTGGTACGATACATTAGGGTGGCTGCCTGTCTCAGGTGTGAATTGGCAGCTTTTGGTGTGACTTTCTCACCACGCACCAACTGAGAACAGTTCGTTTCGTAGATTACATACCCAGGACTGACAAACCGTGGTTCATTTCTTGTAGCTAGTTGCGGATGCATAATACAGAATATTTGGAAACTGTAGCTGCTTTAGAAGGATATTTTCCATTGGCGTGTTAGAAGCTAACACAACCATCAAATAGAATCCGAAACTAGTGTTGTTTGACAAGATGAACCTGGATTACATGGAGAGCTCCAATCGCCATTAGAGTCTGACTACTAAACGTTTGATATGGCATAATTCGAATAGAACGTTCAATCTAGAAAGTATTTTGTACTTGTTCCATTCATTGCTGCAGAAGTTTCGTAAATCTTTTCACCTATCAGTCAAAGATTAACCGATTCCCTCTTAAGTAACTGAATAAGATCAAATTATATTATCCGGAGGATCGTATTGTATGAATGTATGATACGATAAATATACTGTTTTACATCGGTAGAAAAGAGTGTCAAAATATGGTAAAATAAAACAAAACACCAATATATTTCACTAGCTGCTGGAACAAATTCATAACTCGATATTTTTCTTAAAAACATATTAAATTTTCAATGATAGTCAAGAATTTGAATGGCAAAATAGATAAGATGGACATTACGTGACAAACGGTACTAACCTTTGATTTTGGCTTGAATAAGTAGATCACACACATAAAAGGATATAGAATCAGCACTGCTAAAATAACGAGCGATTTGTTCAACCAGTTAGACCGTTCTAGCTTCCGCAGATGCCCATACCAGACTCTGAGGAGGTACTGCTGACAACTAGGATGTACCACAAACTAAATAAAACAGATTTACGAATAACAAGACACTTAAAAGTTTTATATATGAATTTCAATTGATCTTTCTGTAAATTTTTATATATAAAATTTCAAAGAATCTTTCTGTATGTAAAGAAGAAGAAAAAGAAGAAAAGGAAGAAGAAGATGGTGGTGATGATGATGATGATGATGATGATGAAAGCTGGTGAATTAACCACAGTTCTTGAACTTAAAGACTGTACAGTTTATCTCGCCTGTTACGCATATATAATTTAATTGCTTGTGTGTTAGTTTTAAATTCTCTTTAACTTTATTTTTATTTGATTACATTTTATTGTAAGGATAATATTTTTACTGGATTTGACATTTTTCCCAGTAAATTCAGTTGAGTTCTTTTAGCAAGATTAGAACGCAAAAAGATTTCTACATTATATTTTTAGTTAATCTAGATCTTGACCTTGGTTCCGATTTTGTAAACATTGAGTGAAAATGATTGGTCATTACCAAGGTCATGTTCAACCCACGTGTTAGTCTGTTGTAAACAGTTTTGTTTTTAAATTTATTTCCAGTGTGGGAATCTAATTCTTAGATAGGGCTATTCTAGCGTACATGATAATTGGCATTTTTTTTACGGCGCTGTTCAAGTTAAGTGACTACGTAAGCCACCATGTGATCTAAAATCGCGGGTTAAAACAGACATTTTCTAGTGGATTTGATCAGTCGTAAAATATACCTTCAGGCCGAAAGGTATTCTTGTTGTTGCCATTTGAACTGAGTTATTTTATTTAAAATAATTTATTCATCCTGGAAAATACTCTTCTTCGACGAAATTTTTGAATAAAGACATTCAGTGGAAATTATTTGGAACTCTAAAGCCGGAATACTATCCTTGATTCATAAAATTCAACAAGGAACTGTTGACACAACAACACGTTATAGAAGACGTCATCGCCTTCCATATTGGAACTTCATCGAGATTCGAACTTGGATTCAATTAGAACTGTTTAGTGATGGAACTTATATTTTTCAATTCTAGGATTAATTTTTGGATTATATTCACAAACCGTAAGTCCTATTTCATATTTTTATCTTGTTTTCTAGGGAAATAAATTATTTTGTTAAATTTACAAAGCTTGTTGACTTCACTCATTTCTTTTGTTACTTTTGTACCAGTCTACACCTAACAAAGGAAAATCGGGGGCTCGTCCGGGATATATGCATTTCGGCTAAAATATTAAAAAAATTGTTTTTGAAATTTAAATTCCCCTAGTTTTCAAAATATTTTAAAATCCCAAGTACTATTTCATATTTTGTTTGAAATTTTAGTGGAATCAACAGGCTGTTTTCACAATATCATCAAAAGTAGAGTACTTTTTGAATTTTACCCAGGAGTGTTTGGACATTTTGAAAATGGAAGTCCAGCTAAAAAAGTTGGAATTAGAGATAAGACAGGTTCAGTTTCAGATAGAAAAGATACAAATGGAAAGAGAAAGGGAAGTCAGAAAAATGCATTTTGAGAAAGAAAAAGCAGATAGGCAAATGCAAATGTAAAGAGAAAAGGAAGAAAGCAAATTTCAAATTCGGTTAAAAGAATTAGAGCTGGCAAAAGGAAAACACTCCCCCACTTTTAATGTTATAAGAAATATCAAGTTAGTACCACCTTTTCGGTAAAAAGAAGTAGACAGTTATGTTCCTTATTTTGAAAAAAATTGCTGAAAATTTGAAGTGGCCAAGGGAGTACTGGACTCTATTATTACAATGTGTACTTATTGGTAGAGCTCGTGATATTTACATTTCACTGTCACTACAGCAAAGTTCTGACTATGATTTGGTTAAAGAATGCATCTTAAAGAGTTATGTGTTAGTCCCTGAGGCTTATCGGCAAAAATTCAGGATTTCTAGAAAATCAACTGACCAGACCTATGTCGAATTCGCATGGGAAAAATCACAACAATTTGATAGGTGGTGTTCTTCTAGAAAGGTTAACAAAGATAACGAAAGTCTCAGACAACTCATGTTAGTTGAAGAGTTTAGGAACTGTGTCCATAGTGACATTAGGATGTATCTTTATGAGCATAAGATTGAAACCTTGGACAATGCTGCTCGTGCTGCTGACGAGTATTCTTTAGCTCATAAAGTTTCTTTTGTAAGCAAGTCCTGCACTCAGCAGTCTACTGGTAGAAAGGTATTTCAGCCTAATACGACTCATTCTGAAACTCAATCTGGCACAACTTTTAAAAGTCAAGCTTCTGATAAACTTGATTCAAAATCCTTGTCTCCTCCTACGTGTACCTATTGCAAAAAGAAAGGACACGTTATTTCTGATTGCTTCAAATTTAAATATAAGCATCAGAATAAAGATAGACCTATCCCAAATGCTCTTATTTCTAAGAGGTCAAGGTCACGATCATGTATTGAAAACAATACATTTATTGGGTCAAATAAACCCCAGTCTGACTTTATAATGGTGAATTATGAACCATTCATGTCGAAGGGTTCTATATCACTCTTGATTGATTTGGCCAATCCTATCCCTATTAAAATTTTAAGAACCACAGGAGCTTCTCAGAGTCTTTTATTATCAGGTACTTTGCCTTTTTCTGAGAAGTCTTCTTCTAATGAGAGTGTTCTCATTCAGGGAGCAGAGTGCGGCGTTGGTATTGTTCCTCTCCATTCTGTAAATTTGTCATCAGACTTAGTTTCAGGACCTGTGACAGTCGGAGTAGTGTCTAATTTAATCGTTGAGGGCATTCATTTCTTACTAGGCAACGACCTAGCTGGAGAAAAGGTTGTTGTTAATCCACTTGTAACTGACAAGCCTTCTTTGGATCAGAAAGTTGATCCTATTGAAAAAGAATTCCCTGATTTATACCCATCTTGTGCAGTTACTAGAGCTATGGCAAAGAAAGCGCATGAGAATGATGTTGATAAGGAAAGTATTCCTTTAGCTGACACATGTATTGGTCAGGCTTTTGATGAGGTCACTTTCACTCCTTGTTTGGAGCAATCAAGAGGTATTGATCACAGTGATCCTCTTTTAACTACTCATTCTCTTTTATCTAATCAGGGTGATAAACGACAATCACTTGTCGTCGAACGGGAAAAAAGATCCTGAGATCTCCTGTTTGTTTCAGAGGGCCATTAGTGAAACTGAAGCCATTGAAGTACCTGTCTGTTATTTCATTAAAAATGGAATTCTTATGAGAAAATGGAGACCTTCCGAGGTACCTGCTGGTGACGAGTGGTCAGTGAACTATCAAATTGTAGTTCCAAAATTTTACAGACTGGAAATACTTAGTTTGGCCCATGAAACTCCTCTGGCCGGTCATTTAGGGATTAATAAGACTTATCACAAGATCTTGACTCACCTTTATTGGCCAAAAATCAAAAGTGATGTTAGTAAATACTGTAGATCTTGTCATACTTGTCAAATGGTAGAAAAACCCAATCAGAAGATACCTAAGGTTCATCTACAACCTATTCCTGCATTTGACGAACCATTTATCAGAATTATGGTAGATTGCTTTCGTCCCTTACCTAAGACCAAGTCAGGTATCCCATATTTGTTGACCATTATGTGTGCGTCAACAAGATTCCCAGAGGCAATTCCTTTGAGGAATATTAAAACCAAAACTATAGTAAAAGCTTTGATAAAGTTTTTTTTTTCCCCTCAATTTGGCCTAAATCTATCCAATCGGATCAAGGGTCAAATTTTATGTCTGGAATTTTCCAGCAAGCTATGCACGAATTAGGCATTCAACAATTTAAGTCTTCTGGTTTCCACCCTGAGAGCCAACTGGCCTTAGAAAGATTTCATCAGACCTTGAAGAATATGATTCGATCATATTGCTTTGATACGGGTAAAGATTGGGATGAAGGCATTCAATTTACTTTTGTTTGCTCTTAGGGAGTCCGTTCAAGAATCTTTAGGATTCAGTCCCTTTGAACTAGTGATCGGACATACTGTGCGTGGACCATTGAAGTTGTTCAAAGAGAAACTGCTTTCTAATGAAGATACTGAACACAATCTTCTTGATTACGTTTCTGATTTTAAGTACAAGTTGTCAAAGGCTTATAGGTCGCAAGAGCAAATCTGCACTCTACTCAGTCAAAAATGAAATCAAGATATGATAAAAACTCAAGGGTTAGGAGTTTTCAGCCTGGTGATAGAGGTGTAGCTCTCTTGCCCTTTCCACAAAACCCTCTTCAGGCCAAGTATTATGGTCTGTATACGGATGAAAAAAAAGTACATGATTTAAATTACATCATAAATACTCCTGGGAAGCGAAAGCAAAAACAACTTTACCACATTAACATGTTAAAGGAGTATATTGAGAGAGATAGCCAAGTAAATCTTACAATTAATTTAGTTGTACCTGTTCCACTCACTGAGGATTTAAGTGAAGGAATTCAATCGGACACTATTGATTTTGGAGTGACAAATCTTCGGAATTCAGATATTATGAAAAATTTGGACCAGAAAGTTTTACATTTGCAACAACAAGAGAGGAATGAACTTAAATAGTTATTATTTGAATATGAGCACTTGTTTCCAGATGTACCTACAAGGACAAACAAAATTTTTCATGACGTTGAAATTGTGAATTTTAAACCTGTGAAACAACACCCATACAGGATGAACCCTCTTAAACAGGAATACTTGAAAAAGGAAATTCAGTATTTACTGGAGAATGATTTCATAGAGCCCAGTAAAAGTGACTGGAGTTCACCATGTATACTTGTTCTGAAACCAGATAAAACTTTTCATATGTACACTGATTAAAGGAAGGTGAACAGTGTGACAAAGACAGATTCATTTCCATTACCAAGAATCGATGATTGTATTGATAAAATTGGAAATGTCAAGTATGTCACCAAATTTGACCTTCTGAAAGGATTTTGGCAAATTACACTAATGGAAAGAGCAAAGGAAATTTCGGCATTTGTGACTCCAGATGGACTCTATCAATATAAAGTTATGCCGTTCGGGATAAAGGTTCCCCAAGTACCTTTCAACGTTTGATGAATATGATTACCCTGGTCTAGATAATTGTGATGCTTACATTGATGATGTCATCATCTACAACGACACCTGGAAAGAAAATCTAGCAACAATTCGGAAATTCTTTGACAGACTCACTGATGCAAATTTGACAATCAATTTATCTAAAAGTGAGTTTTGCCGTGCTTGTGTGACTTTCCTAGGACATATTGTGGGACATGGATAAGTTAAACCTATAGATGCTAAGGTCAAGGCTATTTCTGAATTCCCTGTGCCTGTCAGTAAAAAGCAGCTAATGCGATTTTTAGGTATGGCTGGATACTATCGGAAATTTTGTTCTAATTTTTCTAATATTGCTGAACCCCTGACAAATTTATTGAGTAAGAAAAAGATGTTTCTTTGGACTGGAAAATGTCAGGAGGCTTTTGATAGGTTAAAAGCCATACTTAAAAGTGCGCCGGTTCTTACAGCTCCAAATTTCAGTCAATCTTTTAAACTATCTGTTGATGCGAGTGATGTTGGGGTTGGAGCAATATTGATTCAAGAAGATAGAAATGGGGTTGATCATCCAGTGTGCTATTTCTCTAAGTAATTAAATATGCACCAAAGAAATTACTTAACAATCGAGAAGGATTGTTTGGCTTTAATATTGGCATTACAGCATTTTGAAGTTTACATTAGTTCAGCTCCTTCTCCGGTTGTTGTGTTTAGTGATCACAACCATCCTTACTTTCATCGACAAGATGAAAAATAAAAATCAAAGATGATTAAGGTGGAGTTTGTTTTTACAAGAATATAATCTTGACATCAGGCACATCAAAGGAAAAGATAATTTATTTGCAGATACACTTTCCCGTGTATAGAAATATTATTTCATGTACACTTTGTATAATTCATAAGAGTTTTCTTATGTAATTTTGTTTTACCTCGTGTATAATTTACGTATGGTAAAAAGAAAACTTTATTATATAAATCTTTCATTTTCTTTATAGGGGGAAGTGTTACGTATATGTGATTTAAAATTATGAAACTGTACCAGAATTTTCTATAGACCCCCCCCCCCCAATAGGTGGCACTCTACAGTTTCATGTTTTGCATAGGGTTAGATTTTAAAAGAAAGCGAATTTCCCCGGATTTCCTCACTGGCTATACTGGCTATTTAAAAACACCTTGTATTTCTTAGGTATTTTCAAAAGAATTTTTTAATTCCCTTTATTTTGTTTTACGATTGATGAATGTAATATGGGTTATTGAGTATTCAGCTTGGTATTAAATTGTGAAAGAAAGAGCTGATCATTTTTTAACATTTTGTACATTTGATAATTGATTCATTGCCCTTTTAAAGACTGGCACAGTCCAGTTTGGCAGAAATTCGTTTTTCCCTGTTTAAATAACTACTAAAGATAGTGTACTTAAAACACTAATTCAGGCTGCTTTTTCTAGTATAGTCATTTTGGTTAGATGTGATCTTAGATCAGGTATAATTTGCGTAAGTAAAATATCCAAATACATTTCATTACCAATACATGAAAGTAACATAGAAGTATCCATCATTTTCTCAGCTATACATGTGTGCATGTTACATATGCAAACAACATCACCTTACACCTGTCACTCGCTCAGAAGTTCATAATATCTGTAGAGCGCATCCAATTACAAAACGATAAATGACTGGCCAAGACGTAAAGTAGTACTAAACATATGTTACTGTTACGAACTTTAGCGGAAACTAATAAAGATTCGGAAAACATAAATTTGCCGTATAGTAATACTATCACAAAATTACGAATTGTCGCGTATATGTAAAAGAAACTTTGGCCTAGAATAAAAGCAGTAATAAAACTAATAAAGCATCAGGGACTTTTAGTGCAGACTGATAAAACCAAGAAAACAACGACTATAAACAAATTAGACTAGACTAAAAGTAGTCCTAACATTCCGAAATTGTCACGGGCTTTAGCGGCGACATCAAAATGTTCGGCAGTATGTATAATTTTCGGCCTAGAGTAAAAGCAGTGTGAAAAATTCCAGACTATCACAGACGACAATGGAGACTGCAACAAACCGGAAACTAATGTATTTTCTTTTGGTCTAAGCTAAACGTAGTGCTAGAAGTATGAAACTATCACGTACCTTTACCGTAGACTGTAGAAAATCCGGAACAAAAGCAAAAGTTATGACTTACTAAAATTGCAAAACAAACACGGATTCAGCGGATTCTGCAAAACGTTCGGAAAAATTTAAACACTTTGGTCTAGATTAGAAGTACTGCCAAAATTTGGAAACTCGAATGCACTTTTGCAGACACTAAAATGTCTGGAACGATTTTATAAAGTGGAGACTTAAAGTAATACACACATTTCTAAACTAATATGGCATTAGGAGGAGATTACACATTACCTTGATCTTGACCGGGCTTTAAGCTTAAAAAGACGTCAAAACGCTGACCATTTGAGTGAAATGATAGTTCCGTGTCGGTCTTTTGACGTTGCATTTGGTATAAAGCTCTCCTTTCTATTGTTTCTGTACTTTCAGTCTCAATAGTTTGGAACACAACTAGCATTAATCAAACTTGTGCCTGCCGGATGTTCATCGATCCCAGCTCCAAACTGTTGTCTCTAATGTGTAGGCAATATATTCTAGGGCGATCGATGTACATGCAGCTATCACTCTCAAAGGATTCGATCTCCATAGGGTTCCAAGACAGAATACAATGTTAAATGGGTATTGACTGTCACGTTTGCAGCAGTCATGATATTTCCAGACATGACAAATCATAGTTCCTTTGGACGATACTTCGTTTGGTCCTCGAAAATTTATCCCGGAACAAAACTTTGCGTTACGGCAGTCTCTTGGAGGTGAAACGTATGTCATATGAAGATGAGCGTTTCCATCAGTCGTTTCAGACTCATCATTACATTGTTGAAAGTGTTTAATTTTGTCCAAGAATGTGGAAGAATTTAATTCTGAGGTGTACTGAACTCGATTAACATAGGAGAATTACAATTGTCGCTAGTGATGTATAGTCTTGAATAATCTTCATCATGAGGTTAGTATTGTCTGTTAAATTTTTCTATCTTAGACTCCAACAAATCTGTAATTATTACAGACGGAGACTTAAATTCTTGAAATTAAACCTTTTCAGTGCCAGCTGTTTTTCTAAATTTTGTGGCAGTCACCTTTTGAGTTGGTCGAATGTAAAAATAATGTTCAGCGGCTATTGATCAACTTTATTTCTTATCTGTTCTATTAGTGCAGATAGAGGAAGTGTTGGCTCAGGATCACGCAAGTATTCTTCAAAATTGCTAACGTGAACTTCTGACAACAAGTCCTCGAGAGTGTTAGATGACACAGAAAGTCGTGGTCGCTTGGCCTATGGTGTCTCCTTGGAAATGTATGATCGTTTCATGACAGTAGATGATTCAGATTTGATTTGCATTGGATACACACTCTCTAAGCTAAGGCTAATCACACTTCTAGTCAGAGATTACAAAAGGTCATTCGACACTTTCAAGAAGACGTCCGACTATTTCTCGAGGTAAAAAATGAAATACCTGCAATGTCTTTCAGGAGAAATGACACTCGGCTACAGAATGCCCGCAACGTCAAAGAAACATTTTAGACAAGTAGAAAGAGGGAATAATATTAAGATGCCTGCTTTGAATGTAGAAAAAGAAACTTGGTCTCCTGAGTGTCCCAAGAAAGAAGAAAACAAGGAGATAAAATGTTCGGAAGCAAAACCAAGCAAGCATATTATATTGGAGTAATTCAAAATGGCGAGACAAAAAAAAAAAGAAACGAGAGAAAAATCCATGCCAGTGAAGAAATACAAAAAGGACAGTGTAAAGAATAATAAAGTTAACATTATTGATGTATTTTATAACTGTCATTGTGATTCTTATCCACGCATTATACAAGAAAGACGTAGACGCGTCATTGTGTTGATTTGTTCTTCAAGTATGGATAAGATACTCAAAAATGACTTTATGGACAAGAATGTCCTGGGTGTTGGATGATTGGGTGTTGGTCACTCAATCCTTCTTTTTGGTTAGTACGTGTCGGGTGTTGGCGATTCAAAACGGCGTGAAATTGTTAATTTTGTGTAAATATCTTTCATCTGTAAATATTATTTATAAAAATTGCAAATGGTTTAACAATTTTTAAATTTCTCCAGATATTTTAATCCCTGCTAAATTCGGTATGTAGATATTTTGAAGGGGAGTAGGCACTGAAGACGTGCCCGAATAGAAAAATGAATGTGTAAATATTTAACTTCAAAATTTTATTATAATTTCTAAGAATCTTTCTTAATGTACATTTCGAATACAATTTATTTTCGATCTCTGTTAAATTCCTTATTAGTTTAGCAATTTTAGCATTACTTTCAGTCTCCACCTTATTTTAAAATGTTCCGGACCTTATTAGAGTCCGCTAAAGTCCATGTGATGTTTGGATATTTACTGATACATTTAGTCTGGGCCAAAGGTTTACATTATTTTTCACGATTGCAATGTCCATGACATTTCTGTAATTTCTAAACTACTTTTAGTCTAAGACATATTTTGTACATTTCTTCAGGATTTTATTTTCAGTCTTAACTAACGTCCGTGACAGTTTCGAAATTTTAGTACTCCTTTAGACAAGGCCAATCTTTATTCTTTCTGTAATAGCTGTTTCTGTTTCTGTAAGGTCTATATCAGTTTCGTAAATTGTAGTACTACTTTTAGACTTATACATAACTTGTATATTTTTTTTCAGTCACGGCTCACATTTTTTAAGAGCGTTTTATCAATCTCCGCTGAATTCAATGACAGTTTCGGAATTTTATTACTGTTTTTAGTTACGGAAACTTTTGTTCGGAAATTTTTATTTTCACTCTCTTGTAAACTTGATTTTACTTCATCTTCTTGATTAGGCCAAAATATTTAAATTTTTTCCAGATTTCCTATTTCAATTGCGGCTACTAAAGTCCATGGCAGTTTCGGAATTTTAGTACTACTTTTATTCTAAGTCATTTGCATTAAACATTCTGGGGTTTTTCTGGTATCCGATAAATTCCGGGATAGTCTCTAAATTTACCACTACTTTTAGTTTTAGCTCTTTTAAAGGAATGTTTCCGGCTTTTTCCAGTTTCCGCTAAATTCTTGGTCAATTTCTTAACTTTAGCGGCACTTTAAGACATAACCATTTTAGTGTTTTTATGAAATGGTTCACTTGATTATAGCCATTCATAACAACAGTCCAATATAAGCAAATATTCCGACATCAATAAGATCTCAGGTAATGTATGATATATCGATCTCGTATATATAAACGAAGCAGTCATGCAGCATTCCTACCAATGGATTGCCTTTCCTCTGTATGGTCTGTTACAGGGCGAGGCGAGTTGGACATTAAGTGTAGGTTATTGGTTGGATAGAAGACGTGGGGTGTTATGTAGTAGATATCTATGTACAGGTCTCTACAGAAAGTGAGTTCGATACTATGTGTGGGATATTGGTCACTACACACGGTGTATTGGATAGAATATACATGAATGTTGGCCACTAAACATGATTAGTTTGATCGTAAGTGTGGGGTATTGGTCACTGCACACAATGTGTTGATAGTACAGTGTGGGGGTGATGGCAAGTGTATGACTCCACTTGAAATCCACTTACGCTCCCAAAATATGTTATTCTGTTGAAGATGGAGTCCCCCATATGCTCCATTTCGCCCTTATAACACCCCTACTGAACTTGCTCCTATTGCTCTAAGAGCTTAGTGAAATGTGTTTTTACATACATTTTTCATTGTCAGACTCACACAAAACCGGACATACCTCATTCAGAATCATTTATTTCGGTTATAGTACGAACGGAAGACTGAACGTAAATTAGTAAATTAACATATAAAGACCATATGAGGCTTGTGATAATCCCCACCCTCTCATCCACCACCCACATACACACTAACAAAGAAGTTAACAAACTTTTATTATGAATTTTCCTGACTCAAAAAATAATGTGAAATCAGGATTTCTATCATACTTTTTGGATAACTTGCAAAATGAAAGCAGTTGCTGATTTTACTGTACTCTGGTATGTCGATTTATTAGCTGCGTGAAATTGAAATGTTTCCAAATGTTTTCCTCTTAACCTTTGGTGAAATTTATTGAAACTTTACAGTTTGCTTTAAATCTTTGTAAAATAATCAAAAACAATGTACAGGAATTGTGTTCATCACCTTTTTCTCGTTATAACGTATGGCTAACTTGAGCCTAGCAAGGCGTTCGTAAGTCTCATTCTTGCTGTTTCGGTCTGCCTTGTCAATTATCACCTTCAACTCATCTTGTCCTCTGACCATGTCCAGTAACTTGACCACATATTCGCTAAGCTGGTCAGCTAGTGATAGGTACTCGCTCTGAAATAAAATAAGGATACCGAAATACAGAAACGTCTTGTTGTTGTTGTTGCTATTGAGAATGTCATTTCAATAGTGATGATTCAGATATATCCATATGCTCGACGCCTTTCCATTTCGAAAATAATAAAATGGAGGAACGTATACTACACTGTCGTTCCGTAAACAAGCAATAGCAGATACAGAAGTTTCCTTTCTTCTTTTTATACACATCAGTCGATTCATATTTTAGAAATGCGCATCCTTTTCTCGTCTTAGGTACCGCAGTCTAAGAAATAAATACAAGAGGAGATCCTACATTCCAGAAAAATATAAATGACAATGACAATAGTTTATTGGTAATGTAGGCCGTATGGAATGAATACAACAGTTCCACAACATTATTGTAATGATGTAAAACGCCATATTACAAATAATTTTAACACAGTGATGTAAAAAACGAAAAGTAGGAAAACTTCAGCACACACAACAGAAATACCCTTATAATACCACTTCGTTACCCGTCTAAAATCCACCATTCCTAAATACGATAATTTTAGTATTATCTAATTTTAAAAACAGTGCATTATTTTCACAAAATGTCTCCAGAATATTGATTCGCTTTTGTAAAGAACCGTTCGTATCAGTACCGTCTGTATCAGTGCCGTCTGTATCAGTACCGTTTGCAACGTCGTCAGCATTCAACAGCACAATAATGTCAAATATTTCAAGTGTAATAAAAATACCATTAACACACTTTTGTCGAAAGTCTTATATTAAATCATTTATAAATAGGTTGAACAGAAGATGGCTTAACACGCTGTCTTGTTTGGTGCCAATATTACAGGTGATGAATTCTGTATATTTTCATCTGTACATATAAACGTAAATTTTTGTACATTGAGTGCAGGGCCTTAAAATATTTCCACCGATATCATTGTTGACTAAACAGTCAATGTTTTACATGACCAATAGAGTAAAAAGCCTTCGAAAGTCCACAGAAAGACAATCAAACTACCTCATTTTATACTCAGATATGCCTGAAGTAAACAAATATGATCTATTGCTGAGTAGCTTTTATGGAATCTGAGCTTCTTCAATTGCATTAGGTTCGCAACACTGAAGACAGTGCTTGTAAATAACATTAAATGTTTCAATTACCTTTTGCTGGTTTGTCGTTTCGCTTACATTATTTCCAAACTCATTTCGATGCAGGCGCTGTTGATCGAATGACCGATCTTTTCCTGTTCGGAACGCTAGCCTTACATTGTTTTGTTAGCTCTCAACTTTCTGGATTTAAACAAATTTTCATACTTAAATCCTAAGCGACTATTTTATTTACTACTAAATACAAAATAAAAATGGATCCAAAAATTAAGCAAGTTAACAATTTCAAAACGGATTGTGAGTAGCTACAGTCCATTCAAAACTACATTTGTGGCGGACACTCTAGAACGGAATCTGAAGAATTAATTTCTTCCGTCAATGCAGTTTCCTGTATGTCTGTGTTCGCGACGATCTTAACTGTGTTAATACTTATCTTGAAACTATATATATATATATATATATATATATATATATATATATATATATATATATATATATATATATATGCGTACTCACTTTATAAACACTACCACAGATTATATTGACGATGCAGGAGAATTTGAATACTGTAACGTGATGGGTTCAGAAATAAATCCATAAAATAATTCTGCTAGTTACATGTTTATTTACAGTTTACACTATATACACTCCGTCTCCCTTGTGTTGCATTACACAAGAAAACCCCTACTTCCCTGTAGGATTACAATCTAACTATCCCTAGAACAGAGAGAGAAAATCCAATTAATCCTTTCACACTGAAAGCTACAAAACCTCTCCCCTCTCTCAGGTGGCAGGGTACAGTTTCGTAAATTGGCCCCTGGCAAATTTCTTAACTTAACGCTATGGTGTGACTTTCTCAGCTGTTATTTTCACTAATTAAAGAAATGGATATATTTGTGAACTAGGTATTTCGGGCTTGCGCTGTTCTTGAAATTGATGGCAGGCATGTACACCTTCCATAGTTACTTTGCAGTATGTTGATAGTGAAATACCAACAATCGGCTAGGAAGAAGAGCTAGCCTCCCATAGCAGTAAACATGGGTTTGGGGCAACTAGAATATCTCAAAAACGGCTTGGAAGACAACTATTTTCAATTGCATCAGCCTGTTTAGTACACACTGTTTTGCAGAAATGTCATCTAGGAAAAGGGCTTATGTTTGCACTGTGAGCATCACATGGTGTCAAAAATGACCTTCGGACATGAAAATTGCATGTATAAATTTGGGGTTGGGGTGCTTCTTCTGCTATGAACTGCCATTGACTTCCCTGGTCAAGTGGATAATATTCTTATGCTTTGTTTTAATATAGGTATCCAAAAATATGGACCTTTTTGACCTCACTTGTGTATTTGACGTTTTTATGATTTTTTATACTAGGTCGCTGATTGCGGCATTAAATTTGTACATAAAAACTAGCCCCTGCCCCCTCAAGTCTGTGAATCTTATTAAAACCACTTTCCCAGTCAATAATTCAGCCTAGTTGAAGCCTGATACTTGACATACGAAAGCAGATAAGGGTTCTCTCGCTCCCATGGATCACTGCCCTCAGCCAGACAGTTCTGTTATAATTAACAGCTCTAATTGTTTCAAACAGTCCTCTAGGGAAAACATATCTGGCCCTATCATTATAGCATCTAACTCCCCAGGTATCTAATTTCATCACAATTTTTGTACTGATGCAATAAATGACTGTAATCAAGGGACCTAACGCTTAATAGCCAGCACATATCGGATTTGTCCACCTTTTTGCATGTATTTATTCTGAACTGTCTGTAAAAAAAAAAAAATTATCGAATCGAGGATCTGGCTTGGTTCTATTTTATTTTAGCTGTAACGTTATTATATACTGGAATACTTATCATGATTAAAATACACAAAAACCCATAGAAAAACAAACTAAATCAAAAGGTACCTGAACGTAACAAACACTTCCGCATTATATTTAACCTCGTATGAATATTTTGAAAATGGTCTCTGAGAGAGTAATACTCTGCTTTAATAATCAAGCTAGTCTGAGATGTGCAATCTCATGTCATCACTGTTTGTCAAACACTTGCCTTTGAGTTCAAAATATTGTGTTGTGTTCCGCGAATACATTTGAAACAATCGATTTGTTCACGAAACCGTCTTAATATCAATTTTATCTGTGTACAAAGAGCTACACTTTCTGTTCAGATTTGTTTGAACCGAGAACTGTTTAAATATCAGAATTCTCTATGTACTAAAGGCCCATCCTATCTTTGGAGAAATATCTTAAACAAGAACTGTCATCAATTAGCAGTCTCGTACGAGAATAATGACCATTACTGCATTCCTTAGGATAGCATAAATGTAGTAGTGAAATGATTTGAACAACTTGACCAAAAGAAAGGCGGAATTAAATGGCGAAGACATGAGTATTACTAGCAATATAGATACTGATACACTTCAGATCTACACGCAAACGTGATTCAAGTCAAGACCCCTCTTTCAGTGAAAATAATACCGATATAGTAATTCCCTTTTTTCTCATATTGTCGATTTGTTTGTCAACCTGAGGACTTTGGCTGAATACAGTTTGTAAACATGAATTCTCTTCTCTTACATCGCAAATTGATTTTTTGATAGAAGTAAGTACTGATTAAGCATAATGACTAATACATGTGAATAGTAATATATCTTGTTTTGTTAACATTAATAGTTCTTTTTTTTTAAAGAACCGGGATGTGTCACCAAACCTATGCATAAATAAACTTTCATTGAAGGTTTATTTTTTTGCGGAGAGTCTAAAAAAATGCATCTACCTTAAAATACTTTTCTACTCTCGATACTTCCAGAAGTTCCTGAGCTAGGTCGAAGGCAGTCAAAATAGGGTCTGTACTTGATAGAGAAATATAAATGGAACTAGCCAGTCCTCTATAAGCGTCCAGCCTGGACTTGGACAAGCGTAGCTGGTCAAACTCCAGTTTATTACTGCACTCTTGGCAGCCGCAATAATAATGATGAGGCTTGACAATCGTCTCTCCCTGTAGAAGCAACAGTTGTACGGTTTCAACTTGGTTCCTTTCAGATGCGAGAATCAACGGAGTAATATCAGAGGAGAACTGCGAATCCTCGCTAGCTCTTGTGAAAAAGTAGTCTGTCTTACCGAAGCGCTTGCCTTCCTTTCTTATGTCACAATACCGTCGATGTCGGAGAATGGACCCAGCAATCTGCTCGTGATCGGAGCTTATTGCCAGAAGAAGAGCTTCGCGAATTTTGTCAACACTGTTTCTTTCTATCAATAATTCGACTACCTACAAAATGGAAAATATATGTATCACTTAAAATTCATAATTGGTAATTTTGGAGAGATATAATAAATATCAATCGTTCGAGAAAATTGCAGAAAATAAAGGACATTTTTTTTCCCGACGTTTCATATTTTTTTGCAGTAAGTACGCCTACCTTTCGACCGTACTTTAGTCATCCCCATTATAACTCACTATGTAAATACACACATACATTCATTCCTCCTGTCATGCAAACCCTTTCAAATTAACAGTTTGGGCGAAACATGTTGCCAAGAATGGACATACGGTATACTCACTGAGCTATACTTACGTTGCAATTTGAATATAAAGCATGTGTTCCTGCAAGATACACATACTGCGTGGGAAGCAGGCTGTGATACATATATTGATCTGTTTTGAGAATATAAAGCAGTCAGTCAAAATATAAGTAGAGGACGGGGCAGGCAGGCAGGTGGGCAGGCAGGCAGGAGGGTGTATGTGACCCCATAGCCCTCGCCAAGCGTTCTGGCTGGTGAAGGGTGGATTGGAAGAGCAGAAAGAAGCATGTGAACCCACAAATTTCGCAGAGTCTTTCAGCCATTTGAAGGGTATATTAGAAGTTTTGAAGTGAACGACTCCATAAGAGGGTCTCACCGAGCGTCCTGGCCGGTGGAAGGAGATTTGAACTATGAGCAGGAAAACAAAACTATAGTGTTGAATGCTGCAACAGTGAATGGTGTTCAATTTTGTGGCCACGTGAAGATGTTATTTTGTGAAGAATATATATATATATATATATATATATATATATATATATATGCCATATATATATATATATATATATATATATATATATATATATATATATATATATATTGTTACGTAACAAGGGCTCGTACTCAGTAACAAAGAAAAGAGTGAAAGTCAACAAGCTTTGTATATTTTAACAAAATAATTTATTTCCCTAGGAAACAATGTAAAAATTGGAAAATAGGACTTGCGGTTTGTGAATATAATCCAAAATTTAATCCTAAGAATGAAAAACACAAGTCCTATCACTAAACAGTTCTAATAGAATCCGAGTTCGAATCTCGACGACGTTCCATTATGGAAGGCGATGACGTCAGATGTGGTCCTTGTACAAATAGCAACAATTTCTCAAATGAATCACAGTTTTTGTTTCCGAATAATTCCAGAATAAATTTCCATGAATATCTTTCAGAAATTTTTATAAAAAAGTCCACTTGTTGAGTTTCCTAGAGAACAAATTATTAAATCCAAAAAACAAATGAAAACAATCTGGCAACAAAAAAAAGAAAAACACCTTGTTCCTTCAAGCTGTTAAAACGACTCTGACAGAAAAATATTAAGAATGCGTATTTAAACCCCAAAAACATCATTTCAGTCTCGCAAGATGGGTCATGTGGTCTCTTACTACAAGACATTTTTCACGAACGCTCGTGTAGTCCCACATAAGAACCAATAATTAAAAAAACGTTCTTTACAGATGGTGATCATGCAAGCAAAGTATGGCCTTGATACTGACCAATCATTTTAACTTCCTGTTTACGAACTTCCCAACCCAAGACGAACTAGGTTAACTAAAAATAGTTCTCTTGTAACACGTTTTACGTCTTAGATAAACAACATTTACTAAAAGAAAATATCAAATTACTGAATAAAGAATTTCGAATCCCATGGAAATAATCATTACAATAAAATGTAATGAAACAAAATTAAATAAATAAAAAGAATTTTAAAACTAACACAAAAACAATTTAATT
>JAECUM010025049.1:0-26281 GCA_016617855.1 Megalonaias nervosa | reverse complement strand
TTTTTGACCATTATTCTTGACTCCAAATTCAGCCAGATACTTTCAAATTGGCAAAGATATGTTATTTTAAAATTCCCAAGTAATTTTGTCATGCAACTAAAAAGTTATTTTAATGTTGAGTGTTATATGCCTATTAAAGTTACATAGTGTTTAAGGACAGAATATATGAAATTGGAGCTCTTGAAAAACAGTTTAATGACAAGCTACAAGAGCAGAAAAATTCACTGAAAATTTTGTGGACTTGTTTAAGTATTGTGAACATAGTATAAAATGAACATTGTTCAGTGACTGTACATTATTCTAATGCACAGATGTATGCTGTATAGTAATAATGGGAATAGGTACATCATACTCTTGACTACATGTTTTTTAAAACAAATTTTCGAGATACGATCCCCATATCATGTAATAATAAGCATTAACTTGTAATGACACAAATTTTGATATATGTATTCTTTATAAATACATGTAATAATAAAAACACAGTTTTGAACCTTGAAAAACCTTCAAAAAGCCTTGGAAAGTTTGAAAGAAATATGCAACAAACCCTGTGAGTCTTCTGGGAACCTTGAATTCCATAGTGTACCTAGTACCCCTAAGCAGGCTTCATTTACATTCTCTTCAGTCTCTTATTGGCAGTCAGGAAACCTCACAATTTGCTGTCACATCGAATTTCTCAAGAGTTTACTTTTCAGTACCAGCTCAGGTGGTGGTACAATAAATACAAGATTCTGATGGGAGTGTCCGCAAAATCCAAGTCAAGTAAACAGACGCATCAGAGTCATGAAGAGGAGGGACTTACTTAAAGTTAGAAGCAGGACTTCTCAAAGGATAACAGGATGAGATCCACCTACACATAAACTGATTTTTACCCAGAAAGGGTGCATAGATCATATTGACACATTGCATCATGGTTACTGATGGTTACCTACCACAGGTGACAAGGAGATACTCATGCTTCTTCTCTCTGTGTGCAAGTTTGGAATCTTTTGCTGGACAGAGTCAGAAGTGATTACATCACATTCCAGAAAAGGAAATATTTTTGTTGACAGTTCATCCAGAATAGGCAAGGTAGTCCTAATAGTTACAGAGTCTGTTTATTATATAGAAGAAACCATAAGTGGACTTGTTTGCAGCAGAATTCAAAGACAAGCCTCCAGTTATGATTCCCCAGATTTGTGTATAACTTGATCGGACATTGACAAGAATGGAACATTTGATGGTTGCCACCTCTCCCTTTTGACTCAATTATTGTTTGTTTATGCGCTATTGCATTAGACTTCTTATATCAGTGCACCAGTTATTAAGTTTTTATTTTGCGTTGAAATTGTAAATAACTAACACATTGAAGTAAGATCCCAGTATGACAACACCGAACAACAATAGTGTTTGATTCAATGTTTGCAATTAGGCTAGTGAGTGTATTTACATTATGGTGCCACTGCATATACATTATAAGTTTGAATATGTGCTGAATGAAGTACATTCCACTGAATGAAGTACATCCCTTGGATTGGAACCATAAGCACCTCTGCACTAAACTTTAATGATATCTCCAAATAAAATAATGAAGTTTCAGAAATGATGCTTCAAAAATTATGCAAATACCATAAAAACTGAGTTGTAGTTTGCTTTGATGTAAGCAACCCCACACCCCGTTTTACACAACTATGGTATGTTATGTGTCTAGGCTCTTAGATAAAGTAACAAGAAAACAGTGAAGACAACAAGCTTTGTAAAATTTAACAAATAATTTATTTCCCTAGAAAACAAAGCTAAAAATGAGAAAAAGAACTTACGGATTTACAAATCAAATCCAAAATTAATCCAAGAATTAAAAAGTAGAAGTCCTATTATTAAAAAGTCCTAAATGAATCTGAGTCCGAGTCCCGATGAAATTCAAAATGGAAGGCGATAATGTCGGTAGTGGTCAGCGTCATACTGATGTGTCAACAGTTCCTTGTTGAATCACAGAAAATAATATTCCAGTTTGGAATTCCAAATGATTTTCAGTCAATGCCTTTGTCCAAGAATTATTTTCAGGGAAAATAATCATTTGAAATTCAGTAAAATAAAAATTCAACTCAAACTGGTCACAACATATGTTTGGAGCCCAACTGGCTAATTCTTATTATAACATGATTTATAAGACTAACTAAAATGCAAAACAGATGCCTGGATGAAAGTCACATGGCCACCCTTCCAGAACAAGATAGAAGCTTTTTACATGCCTAACATCATGTACTTCCAGTATGGCTTTAACTAAAATCAATGATTCTTACTCTGGAAATGAATTTTAAAAATTTTTAAAAAAATTATTTACTAGAACTGCCACTGTTTCTGAATCAAGGTCAGCAACTAGATACAGTGTTTCTACTACTGGTTATTAGTAAAATAAAACAGTCAGGTCAAACAGAACTGAACTGAATTTCTAAAAAAAATGTCAAATCCAGTAGACAAAGTTACATTACATTAACACGTAATGGAATTAAAAAAATTTAAAACAAACAGATAATTATACATAACAGGTAATCTTGCAAATATTATGGAATGAAAGGCAATTACACATCAAATTACTGATATAGTTGCCAGTCAAAATTCACTCTTAACCCAAACTAGTTTCAGGGTTTTAATGATTAACTGACCTGTATTGCTGTTGGAAAACAAAAGACTTCCACCAGTTATAAACAAGGAGATGCTGAAACATTCAGTTTTCCATTGTGTGAAAAATTATGAATTTGTTCAGCCAAAAAAAAAAAAAAAAGTAAAATAGATTGATGATCTTAGTTGACTATATTCAGAATTTTAGCCTTTATTATTACCATTCTTTCATGTAACAGTTATGCTAGTTATGTGCCTTCCACAACTGGGTGTGTGTACCTTTCCATAAAGATTACCTCAATTTGCAGCATCGCTTATCTCATTGATAAAGTAACTCGTGAGTGCTTGGATCAGTGTAAATGAAACAGCTATTACTGACTAGCTTGAGTGTTATCTGGAAGAATGCAAATTGGTTGAAACAATGAATAAAGCAAAATTTGCATCAAGTATATTTGGGAATAAACAATGATTAAAGTGACACTAGGCATGATTTGCGCTGTGTAAGTACTGTATAGTACAGCCTGGTCTCCTGGGTAAACTCGAACTGGCTAGTGAATTATGAAGTCTTTATTTACTTTTATTTAATTTCGTGTTGGAGAAATCAGAAAATATGCACATGCAAAATAACAAAAGGGCAATAGTAGTTCAAAACAATTTAGTAAGTGTTGGGACACTGAGAATGCATTTGTTTTACATGCATATACATTTTAGGACACAAAAATATTATTTTTTCATGTCTCCAAGATTTACAGCCATTATGGTAGTCAACAAAAAAAAATCTTAAAAACTTTAAAGTTTAGACCTTGGCCAGCAGATAAGCCGATGACCATTCTTCCAGGCCTTTATGTTCTTTTCCTAAATAATTCAGCTTATATGTGATTAAAATTATTTTCCCACCCCCCTACATCTTATTTTCAGTTGTTCAGTGTCTTGGCTTTTAGCATTCATTTTCATTCTGATTGCAGATTTTTAACCCTTTGGACCTGTTGTGCATGTTGATAACTAAAATAAATGTGGTTGATTTCGTTGTAACTGATTGCCTTGTTTATCTTGTCCTTGATACTGTTCACTTTACTAAAGATTGAAGTTCATAATGTTTTAAAACTTCATTCTATATCAGCTTCTTTGAAAGCTTTTGCATTCAATCCTATTAATGTTATTCAAACCTACTAAAAGTCAAAAGATTATATATATGGAAGGACCTAATCCAGCTGCTCTTACTTCCACACCATCAAAAGTATTAGCCATGCAAACCACCACACATTTCATTGGTATGATGACTTGTATGTCTTTCTAACAACGTCGATTTTTAACCAGTACAAGAGAAGTTCATTATCTATCAGCATTGGTGTGGTTGTATGGATGCAAAGTCACAGGATATAATGTTACAGCACTTGTTCTCTTTGTACTCATTTATATATATATACGAAAGAGACAGCTTAACTGTGCTGGATGTGAACCTTTGGTACATGTGCTAGGTGCAAGCATAAATACAGAGCATGACATTCTAGTGGCATCTTGTTTTATCAGTTCCACTGATCACAGGGATCTTTGATCCCAAAAGGATCAACTCAGCCTGATGGGACTTGTCTCCATGGCACTACAGGTTACCTTCCTGGGATGTTCAACAGCTTTATAAGGATTTGGTTTCATGACTTTTTCTTGATTTGAGGAGAGAAATTTTTCTCTTTTGAAGCTGCTCCCCAATGTATGGAGTTTTATTTTCCAGTTGGGTTATCTTAAAGCAGTCTCACTTACCTTAGGGGATTGGAAATGGCCTTTCTGGGGTAATAGGATGTAACTCTAGCCACCTCTTGCCTATTCTCCTAAGGTATTTTGATCTCATTAGTGCTTCTTCAACATGATGAGGGCTGGGCCTCTGACCTCTGCTTTAAGCTCTTCAGTTTTGCTCATATATGTTTTTCATTCACTTATTCTGATACTTTTTTGTGAGATTTTCACATCTGTTGGTACATAATTGAATAATATAAAGCACTAATAAACACACAGATGAATGAATTAGATAACTATTAATTTCAAGAGAATTACTTTCATTAATTGATCAATAAATTAAATTAAATTCTATTTGCTATGCCAGTGTCAGATTTGTAATGGCATGAAGATATTTAAAACTACAAAGGAATTTGGCGATCAAAAACTTTGCTTACTCATCTTTAATCAAATTAATATATTCAATTAGTAATTATAAAGGTAATTATTTACTTCTCTATTTAGTGAAAACAGTATGAAATGTTACTTGCAGTGAACTGCTTATTTTACAAAATCATACAAATCAGCTGAGATTTCAAAGATTGTTTCTCTCAAAAGTATTTTATTATTGTAAGGGCTTTTTAAATTTCCAAGAAAAGGAGAAAAATGATCATAATGCTGATATGTGTTAGTTTGTACTTTCATATGAGGAAAGTAAACAATAAAACCAGCAAATGTATCAATTGGATGAATTTTCAATTACTTGGGCATTTCAGTCTCATTTCATTTTAGAGATAATTTGTAAAATTTCAGAATTTCTCTGCAAGCTAAAATTGGACGATTTCTGTTAATTAACTTTCATACTCCATTTAAATACAGTGTAAAGTAATTACTCAGTTTTCCTGCACAATAATTTTTCAGAGATGTGGACCTCAACGTTTTTAACACAAATATGTAATTTGTGCTTTACATGTACTTATATTCTGATGTAGCGATTTTCTTTAGTATTTGAGAGTATATTTTGGAAGATTTATACAGAAATAAAGTTGACTGACAGCAATAAAGAAATATGGTAGTGTTTGCAGCATGTCCAGTTTCAAACAGTCTTTCTAGTGTCAGACATATTTAAAATCAATACCAGTAATCAGCACCTTAATGGCAGACACATGTAGTGACACATGGTGGTTTGAGGGAGGTAAATATTGACAAACTGTCCACGGGATAGGTCTATAGACAAGTAAGAATTTGAAAAATATTTTGTATGCCATTGGAAAGTTGATGAAATTGTACTCATTGCCCCCACTCACCTAGGACTGTCCTGTATTATTTCTCTGTATAGGATTGTTTTTTATTTTTGTCATCTTCTTCTCAGATATTCTGACATTTTCTTTCTACAGTGGTCAGATTTCCAAGGCCTTGGTTGTATGAACCATGAATATTTTGTAGGCTTATTGATGGGGCATTGTCCTTAATATAATGATATTCAGTTGAGCTGCATTTGCAACGCTGCTATTTTAGTAAATAATTACGTAGAGAACAAAATCTAAATATTAATGTAAAAAATATAAAGGACTAGGCTTGTTTTGACATCAGAATTCATGCACCATTACAGATTTCAAAACTTCTTGGAATAAGCATGGGTTTAAACTATCAGTCAGTGACGACATACAATATAAAACAAGTTATAAAAATTTTCAGTACTTAACAGATTTCATTATTACATCTTTCCAAGTTTGTGTGTTTTCAGTTTTTTCCATTCTTCTGGTTGACAATTACTCTTTCTTCTGGCTTTCTCTCCACAATTCCATTTTCAATGATGTTTTGTAATATGTGACACTTTAGTCACACAAGAAATACACAGTAGTGCAGTATTGTTGAGACCCAAGTTCATACGCTTTTCATCCAGGAAACTGGCCATATTTTGAAAACAGAAATACAAGCATATATAGATAAATTTGTTTCTAATAAACTGATAAAAGTGAAATCAAAGCATGTCCATAAAGCACTATGCAGCATACAAGAAGAAGGTCAGTACGATGAATGGATCATGTACACTGACTTGGCTGATGATTCTGGCACTCTTTTGAGACCTGGTTTTCATTTGGAAAATTTAAAACATGCATTTTGTCATGTTATCATGATACTTAGCAACATAAGGGGTAAACTAAAGTACCGTATTTTTAATAATACTACTAATTAATCATTTGGGATAAATACTAATACTAGAGCCTGTACTGGATACATTATATTCTGTTTAACATTTTTATGTTTTATAAAGAAATGACCACTCCGATGGCCTAAGTAGTTAGAGTTTCCACCTTGGATGGACGTTCATATCCTGGCCAAGTCATGCTAAAGACTTTAAAGAATGGTACTAGCAGCTGCATTGCTTGGCGGTCAGCATCAAGAAGTTAGTGTTAGGACTGGTTGTCCAAGTGTCAGGATAATGTGACTGGGTGGGATATGATGCTACATGTTTGCAGCATGATGCCCCAGTGCTAAACAGCACTATAAACTGCCACACTGCAGACATCGTAGCAATATGACGAAAATTGTTTAAGCTATGTTAAAATCCAAAAAACAAAAATGTACATAAAGAAATGATGCATAATAACAGGGAATAAATCAGTTCTGTTGCAAGGAGATGAGAGGCTCAGATAAGGGTCTGTGTTGAGATTTACCAGAATACTGTTCTTATGGAAAATGTATTCACATATAATTGTAAATGCATTAGTAACCAGACATCTTTATATAATAACAACAATAATAATAATAAGATCATGATATTTAGTACTAGTAGTACATCATAAATGGGACTAATATAAGAAATAAATGAGAATTGGCTGTTGTGTGGGCCCTTAGACTTTTGGAGCAAAGTGTCTTCAAAAACAATATCGGTTTGAGGAAGTGCAGTGTCAGCATTTCACATGCACTAATGATGAACAGTTTAAAGTGACATCCAAGAGATGTCTGTTCTAAACTCTGAGCATGGAAATTCATTTTGCTCAGTAGAATGTCAGTCCCTTTTAGGGGCTCTTCTTTCTTTTAGCAAGGGAAAAGTAAAGACTTTTTTGAATTTGGAGGGAGTGGAAATAGGGAGAGATATTAGATGTGCATCGAGAGATATCCATTCTAAGATCTGAGCAATTTCTTTGACATGAATGTGGTATAGGGATATTATTGTCCAGTTATATTTACAATCTGTACCTTCATATTTTGCATGCCCATGCGCTTTTGTATTATACATGGTCTGTGTCAATAAATTGTATAGTTGCAAATGCAATTATGGCTACAGAGTTCATATGTTAAGAAAAAAAAATGTACATATTTTAGTATAAGGTATATATAAGATATTTTAGTTTTTGACACTTTTATGAAATAGATACGACAAATGCAATATATATTCAAGATATTTTGACAGAGATGTTAACATGCAAGCAAATTTAATGTTTGTTAATTGGAAAAATAAGGTGACGGGTAGTATCTTAAAACTGCAATTAAAGTTCAATAGGATAATGAGAACTGATAAGGGGATTTTTAGATTATATACTTAATGCATTTCTTCTGAAATTTAATAATTGCAAACTATAAAATTTCATAACAAGCATTAATTTAATTATCAAATTGTATTTATTTAATTAATAGTAAAGCAAGTTTATAAATACTGACATCAGAGCCAAATCATTTGGTTACGATCATAAATAGTTTTCAGCTTTGGAAGATAGATATATATATATATATATATATATATATATATATATATATATATATATATATATATATATATATATATATATATATATATATATATGATTGAAAAATTATGTGATATTCAAACTTTCTTCAAGATTTGTTTTGGTATATTTGGATATTCCCATATTTTTTATAAATGTTTTTGAAGTGAGCAAGTCCTAGATATGTGGTCTCATCTCTAAAAGTTGTGTCTTGTGAACTTAATTTTAATATGGGAATGTTTTAGTATCTTTTACCAAAGCTAGTCCTAATTTGTCCTTGCAGTTGTTAAAACGCATAAAATAATTAGCTTACAGAGTTTGGCAAAGTTTTTAAGTTAGTCACAATTCATAAAGTCATCCAAGTTTTGCTCCATTTTTATTTTGTTTTAGGATTTAGTAGCAAACTATTAGGGATTTCTCCCTTTTGATACATTTATTGTACAAAACTGCTGAATCAATCATGGAACTTCATCGATGCAATTTTCTTTCTTTTTCCTATTTTTATTTCTTTAATTGTTGTACAAGAAGCTATACTCGTGCCATAGTACATGTATGTGTTCATATGAGAAAAGAAGTTCAATTTGGCAAGCAGTGCCAAAGATTTCAGCTAGACTTGTGTTCATTTTTGAAACTTTATTTTAATTTTTATAGAGTTGTGCCATAAATGTTTTCTAAGATGCCCTTTTTAATGATAATAATTTTTTCTATAATTTTATAATAATTTTTTCTATAAAGATTTGTCTGCCCAACAAGATACCAATGATGATGATTTAATGTGCCACTCTACCTTTTCAATTTTCATGAAAAAAGAAACAGTTCAATCAAATAAATCTCCATAAAGCAGTCAGTCTACACAAAAGAAATTTAACATAAGCTATGTGCCATTTCTATGTCTAGATATTGATTGTTTAAATATTACAAGTTTACATCATTAAACATAACGTTTTTGTGTATCATTTATCAGAATTTTGCTGGACGTGATAATATTTCAGAATTTTATAAAATTAACTTGTATTGATGGGAGATACATAAAACACAAAGCACAAGACATTTGTTTTAATGATAAATGATTTTCTTTACCTTTTAAAACCAAAGAATGTTGTTGTTGTTGTTGTTGTTGTAGGGCTTAACGCCATTTTTCAGCACACGATAGGCTATACATGGCGGCCAGTATTAATGGTGGAGGAAGAAACCAGGAAATCCCCGGAAAGAACCACCGACCCACGAGAAGCTACTGGTAAGCTTTCTCACATATCCACATTCGCCGAATCCGAGACTGGAACCCACGCAGACAGAGGTGAGATGGCAGTGATCCGTAACGGAGGGCGCTTTAGACCACTCGGCCACTCGGGGCCCCTAAAAGAACCAAAGAATGGCAAGCCATGTTATATTTTTGAGATTCTTTAATTTACTTTTTCTTTGAAGCGAAGTTATTCTACACAGCTGAATACTGTATTAGTTAAACTATTGTACACTTACTCTCTTGTCTGTTTCTGTTTTTTTTATAATGATATTAATGTTGTCCCTTGTACAAGACATTGGAATAGACTTTGTAATTTTGCAAAGAGTGTTGTCCCTAATCTTTCACCATATTGTGTTCAGTTCATTTTATGATCATGCCACCTTTTCTTAAAAATCGCATTTAATATATTTTCCTATAGAATCAGCTGAACAGTATTCAATACTTCTGTTTAGATTTGTTTCTACTATTACCAATAACGTAAAGGTAGAACAGTTGTCCACCTTAAATTCAAACATGCTTAAAATATTTTTTCTTGCAATTTCATGTGACCTAAAATTTTAGTATGGCTGGATTTGATGTTTATATAAATGGATGGTAATGTAACTGTTCACCTTTTTTTAAAAGTCTAAATATAATACTAGTTGATAAAAAATGGCCTGAGCTTTTAAATTGATTTGCCTTTTTGCTGTTGCAGAATATTTTCTATTGATAAACTTTACAGTATGTATTATTTCAGTGCATTTTTATTTTATTTTGTCAGCAAATTATTTTTCTGTAAATAATATAATATTTTTGGAGTGAAATTTATCTTCGGAAAGGACCAAGATATTGATGTTTCAATTAACATTGAAAATATTCTTTAAATTTTAAACATCTTTGGCTTTTGTTTATAGCAAGATGCAGAAAGATTAAATGTCTCTATTTAAACTACACTTTCAAATATATTTTATCAATTATTTTCTTCTTATTTTTTATAATTTTCCATAAGATTGGTCCAGATTTTTATTAGCTGCAAAAACGCAAAAGATATGTAAATGAGACAGAAATAGCATTACTGTGTGCCGTATTACAATGTAAACGTTGAGTCTTGGCTAGTTACAAGCTATTTTGTTACCATTTCCTTGTTCTGTATCGGGAAATGGTCTATATAGCTGTGCCATGTTTTATTGTGTGATAGTGTAGCTTCCATGTTATGTCTGTCAACAAAATAATTTAGTAACTACAGAGTAAATGTTCATGATCAGTAACTGCAAACATTCTATGAGGATCATTCAAATCAGATGATTGTAATTGTGGTTTGTTTTTTTGTTTTTATCCAATACACCAGTTTTGAAATGTGTTGAACAAGCTTTCTTTTACTTATGAGTCAATGTTACTTTAATATTCCAGAAATGCCCTGTTAGCACAGTACTTTTGGGTCCCGCTTAATAATATTTTGCACAGTGCATACAGTCTTACAGTTTCAAACTGTTGTATCAAGTATTTCCAATGTTTCTCTTTTGACATGTTGATACAGGGAGAATTTTTAAAAATCAGTCATGACTAGGTTTCTTTTCAGTAGAATCTAAGTAGTTACAGAAAAAATCACAAACAAGTTGGCCATTTACTTTTGTAGAGATAATTTATTACAGTTTGCATGGTTCTTTCAAGCTTAACAGTCTCAAATTCAAGTATCTAGAGTATTTATGAATGCATCTAGGATTTTTGATAAAAGTCATTTTATTTTGTATATTTTTGTACTTTAAAAACAAAAAATAAACATTTGCTTACAATTATGTATTTGCTTATTTATGAAATAATTTTTGTTTTGAATAATTACTGTGAGTAAGCTTTGGACACAGTACTCAACAAAGCTATGCTGCAAGCCTTACACATCCATGCAAACACATGCAGAAGATTTGGACTTTAGTAGGACAGTTGTAGTGTTAATACACACTCTGCACACATAGATCATATTTAGTACAAACAGCATGAAATTAATATCAGTAATAGAACTCTTACCACTACTGCATTTCCAGGACACCACGTCCCGCGACCAAAGCTACAGATTATACTTGATCATGCATTATTCCATCTTTTAGCACAAGTTTGTTGCCACTACTCCTAAAGTACTAGGATTGCTATGAAACTCTACACCCCATTTATCCCATAGCCTAGTTGATCCTGAAGGACATCCAATATGGATGCTACAGCATTCATCTTGAAAATTTTGTTATTGCTTCTCCTGAATCAATAGTCAAATCAGTATGGGGTTTCCACTAAATGAGTTCTTATGACGTCTTGTTGGCCCTAAATGAAATTTGTGTAGATCTAACATCCAATCTGGCTACTACAGCCAACTTGAAAATCTTGTGATAGTTACTCCAGAATGGAAAGTCATTAACAAGAGATGTTAACCAGAAAACTTCTTATGATATCTAAGTAGTCCTAAATGAAAATGGTGCTGCTCAGACATCCAATATGTCTGCAAATGTTGCTGTCTTAAAAATCTTTATGTCACTTCTGAATGAATGGCTGTGAGATTGATATTGTGCTTTTACTCATGATGTCCTATTGGTCCAAGAGGAAAATGGTGCTAGTATGATATCCATTGTGGCCACAATAGCAGCTATCTTGAGAATCTTGTTATTGTGACTTCTCCAGAAGAGAATTAATATCAACATCAGGTTTCCACCAGAAGATTTCTTATGAAGTCCTGCTGGCCGTAAATGAAAATGGTGCCATACTGCGACAGCAGCTAATTTTGAAAATCTTGTTACTGATGAAGAATATCAGATGGTTTTAAAACTAAGCAGTTAAAAGGAAGATATGGTCTTATCTTGAATTCCTGGAAATTCTTTTCAGCCAGGAGAACATCAGTCCCATTAAAGGATTACTTCTAGCTTTTCTGACCATTAGGCTAACTGAGCTTATGGTGTGACCCAGTGTCCATCATTCAGGGTTCTCACACTACTGCGAAATCTGGAGAAATCCAGGAGAAAGAATTCGTTTGTTCCACACTGGGAGAACCCGTTCAATTTTTCAGATATTCGTTAAAGTAGGGGGAAAACCTGGAATTGTCAGACACCACTTGATGACAGTAAACAATACGTAATTGACTCGTAACTGAACTGATTCTGAGTTAAATTTATTTAATTAAATGAGAATTTTCAGAGATTGCAGAACTTGAGATACAGTATTGTATGGATCTTTTGGGTGCTTGCCCTGAACCTGTTTGTAGCCAACCCAAGTGTTCATGCATTTGGATTGGTCAAGAAGACTGTTTTTTACCCTTTTTGTCTGCTCTGAACCAGTGTTTATTTTTTTTCTTATTTGGAAGATAAGATATCAAGCACTGCACTGTACTAACATATCTGTAACATGAAATAGCGGTAAATGTTCGAAACAAATAATAAGTTTATCTTCCCAAGTTCCCCTTTTGATATGTATATTTAATGGCAAAGCATTGTGATAAACCTTTCCTTATTATTATTTGGATGTTCGACTTTTGAACATTATCATCAATAGTAACCTTTGATAACCTCAACTCATGTTTGCAGTGAATTTGATTATCAGTCCTTGCTGAATACGTAAACATTTACTGACTGTTCGGGTAATTTTCAGTGCAGAATTCGAGATGTTAGCAGTAGTCAATGTCATCTGTTGTCATAATGGGGCTTTACTGTAGTGACCCAATATGGTAACAGATGGAGCTGTTAGATCAATCTCTGAAGAGGTAGAGCTGTCCTGGTCCAGTATAATGCAGATTCTATGCATGAAAGACATCCACGGAGCTCCTATTCCACCAACAAACATTGGTTAACCTGTATCTTCAGAAGAGAGAACACTCTTATTTATCCTTCTAGCGATCTCAGTCCAACTATATTGGCAAAATGGCATGCACTTTCTATAAAACAATTATTTATTTATTTGTTTATTTATTTGCTCTGTTCATTGCCCCTCCAAGGACGGGAATAAAAGAAGTAAAAACAAAAACAAATAAAAAAAATAAAAAAATTAAAAAAAAAAAAATTGGGATGAGCGAGTTTAAAAGAACGTTTGAACATAAAAATACAAAAAAGTTCTTGAAAAAGAAACCTACGGATGCCACAGCGAGTTTCGAACTTGCGGCCTCTTGTTTGGCAGCCGGGAAACATAGGCAAATGTGGATACATATACATACATATATATATATATATATATATATATATATATATATATATATATATATATATATATATATATATATATATATATATATATATATAAAGATAAGATATCAATATAAAGAAGTTTTACTATTGTTTATACAACATAAACTGGAAAATTCCCATACGAAATATAAATATCCATTACAATTTATTAAATTTTGTTCTGCTATCAGAATATAATCTGTAGTTCTTTGTTTTTAATAGTGAGGTATGAACTAAACAGTACAAGAAAGTTTTGACAAAAAAATTTAAAACTTCAAAAAAAAAATAATTTTAAACAAATATTGGGTTGAGCAAGTTTAGAATAAAGTTTGAACATAAAAATACAAACAAGTAAGAAAGAAAAAAATTGGATGCCACAGCAAGTTTCAAACTCGCAACGTCTTGTATGGCAAGCATTACGCACAGAAAGAAAGAAAAATGTGGGTGTTTATATCATCTTCGCTAGCCAACGTTCCAATAACCCTATCTGCAACTTGGCAGATCGAACATTAGTGCTTTGTCCTAGCGACATCTATTGGATTTCATGTGTTGCTTTCCTTGGTATATAATGTCAACTAACCAATAGCATGGTGCATTGTACATCTGCCGAAAATGGCGGTTGCAATTGACCTAAAAAGGATACTTTGTAAGTTTAACATCGAAATTATGGCTATGTACCAGAGAGAAGCCATTACAGATATGTTTGAGTGAAAGGTATCTGTGCAAACACGGACCGACACTGGAAAATTGCTTATTTATCAGTCCATTCAAATTGTGTGCTCCCCTTGTCTCGGTCACGTAGGAACAGTGTTCAAATTTGAACAACTTAATTTTGATTGGATGCAGTGGCTTGCCGTTGCATCCAATGAAATTCACAGCAGAAATATCTGTTCAATATTCCAAGGTATAGATAGGGTTATCGGAACCTTAACTAACGAAGATGGTGTTTATATATATGATTTATTTCTCCTAACAGGGAATTAGGGATTGTTCTTTACAATCTCACCAAAATCAGATGATCATCAGATAATAGATACTTACATATAACATGATCTAGAACAGCCCTCACTATCCGGATTTAATGATTCTCTCCTTCTGTCCATCCATATGTTCTCTGTAAATTTATATAATTCTAAATTACTGCTAGAGATTCACCCAACTTGTTTCATATGTTGTTGTTATTGCAAGTACATCTAAGAGGGGTATAGGTTTCTGGCCTTTCCATCCATGGAATTGTTCAAATGCATTTTATCAGTACCATTGTCCTGCTGTCTGTTTATTTCAGCAATGATCTATCTTACTAATATATGTCCCTGGTTTCATACACATGCATATAAAAAGGCTACGATATGTTGTTGTGGGCTTGTTGCCATTTTTAGCACATGATAGGCTATACACAGATGCCAGTATATTTTGTGGAAGAAGAACCAGAGAAGAACTAACAACCCACGGGAAGGTACCTTTATGCTTTCTCGCTTACCCATGTTGCTGAACCCAAGACTCGAACCTATGCAGACAGAGATGATATGGCAATGATATTTTTAAATTGTTCAATAAATATAATATTGCTGACGATACGTGGAAGGTCAGATCTGTGGTTTAGCCCTCTATGATTATAATGTGAATTATACATTATCCGTGTCACTGTTTTCATTCAGTTATCAAGATAGTCTCTGTTGTTATAATGGGACATTAATCGATCGTATCTTTCATCATGTTAATTGCCATCTTGCAGCTTTCATTGTGCTACATTGTAACTTTCAGTATGTGAACGTTTTAGAATATCCGAAGAAATCCATAGTACATGAAAGTAACATATAGGTATTCTCTCCAAAGTGCATGTTGAAAATGCTAACAATTTCACCATCACATGTCACTCTCAGGTATTCATAAGATTTGATTTTGATAAAACTTTAACTACCTTTAAGATCTTTGACGGATTCAATAATTATCAAGCTCTTTATATATTGAGGTAATCTTGCAACTGATTTGCTGACCTTGCTGGTGCTGTAGTGACCAAAATTGCAGTTTGCATAATTAAGCAATGGAAGTAAGTTATGATTAGGTTTCTTGTGAATCATAGTTTTTAGATTGTAATGAGAGTTCGAACAGTTGAGAAACTATATTAAACTTTAAAACAATCATTTTGAATACTGGACTCATAAGATTCTATAGAAAAGATTATATAAATTATCAAAATAGTTCACTTTAAGCTTTAAATTAATAATCAGTAATTTAACACCACATACGACTGGAGCCACTCTTTTCAATAGGAACTGTGCCTACTATGTCAGTCTGTTTATCACTTGACACGATATACTGTTCTCCCGCAAACGATCATGTCAAGCTGTTCAAGACAACTTTCTGCTGACCAGTCATCTACTCTCGCGTCATTTCGCTTGCCAATACCTCCATCACCAACAGCCTCCGCCATTTTCAAGCTGAGAATACTGCTTTATTTAGAAAATTCTATCAGCCTAGTTCAAAGAAGCATTCTTGTATATCTTAGTAAGTGTGAATTCATTTCTTTAAACATAGTTAGCGCATGTAGGATCAGGAAGCAATGATGCAGGGCCTATTGTATACCTTGAGTCTTTGTGAATTGCTTTTCACAAATAGGCCTATATCGAAGATAAAATCTACTTCTTAGAGATAGCTTTATCTTTACAGTAGTGGATTTGGCCTATATGACTAAGTTTGTAATGAATATAAATATATCATCGGTATCCATAGGCTTTAGTTTGAGTACATGTTAGGCTGTATACTGGTTACCATTGTAATCATTTGGAAGATCATTGTATTGATATAAGAAGTTTTGTTTTCTCCCACCCACCCCTACCCCTTCGTGAAATAAATCTTTAAATTATACATTGTTTAAACAAAAGTAATCACAAATAATCCTTAAAATTTATAAAACTTAGAATTTTCCCATTTAGTACTGGCATACTCGAAAATATTCATAAGTTGCAAAACGATAGATGAGATGTCATTCATTTAAAATGTGATGGCGATCCCATGCATTACACAGGATATTGGCAACACATATTGCTGTTAGAAAGAAAAATGATTAAGATGAGTGGAAAAGATGGTCTTTCACTATATTGAATCTGACAGTCTTTTATGATGGGAAGAAAAACAGTGCATGGTATTATCAAAAGCTTACAGGCAGCAGCTATTATTATGAATTCTTAGAATTGTTTTCTTTGCAGAAAATGGTGCGATTCTTAAAAAAGTTTCCAAAAGTGAAAAAAATTGTGTATTCTGGATCAAGAAGAAGAAGAGAATATGTAAGATTTTCATTGTCAAGGAGCTCATCTGTGCCCACGCCAGTTCATTCCAGTGGACTTCAGTCTACTGCCAATGAATTTGAGAGCATTCCAAGTGCCTCAGCGTCATCATTACAAGCTTCTCATGACGATGCAGGTGATAGAGTAATTTCTTATGCATATAGTTTTGTTTATTTACAAAAATTATATTTATAGATCTTGAAAAATAACTATAAAATGTAGATAAGGTCTTAATGGGTACTGCTGTTAAGTGTAAATTTACATACTTGAAATAAACAAGAGTTTTATGAAGACAATTATATGATGATGTTTAGCAGAAAGTAACACTAAATCATGTTTAACTTGTACGATGACAGTGTACAAGAAATGTAGTGTGATGTAATAAAAGAGAGGTCTACAGAGATGTCTATATTTTAGGATGCTAACCAAAAGGTTTGATCTGCAGGGTTATGTGCTATTATCCATTGGGAAGATAGAGGTCAATAGTTTACCATAATCGAAGTTGTTTTGAATTAAACCCCAAATAATCCTAAAACTTATATCACATGTTAAACAGATAAAGTGTTCCAAACGAATTCCAATCTTCAATGAGCTGATGCTCCAATAGCCTTAAATGTGCAGATGTAACACAGGTCTTTCTGTATGACAATGATACAATTCAGAATGTTTTTGAATGAATTTACAACAATCCCAAAGCAAAGTTATATTCCAAGATGTCAGTGAGCACTTCGCAATTCCACAAAATAATTTAAACAAATAATCCATCTCAATTTATACGTAAACACAACCGAAAGTGATTTCAATGGACAGATGTTGAAATAGCAATAACTGAGTTTGTTCATCACAAACCTTATATATCAACCTAACACATGATAATATGACCAGGATGTGTGTCATGTTCGATCAAATTCATGCACAAGTTTCATTTTAGAACATTTTAAGGTCGAAAGACAAGGTAAAATATGTTTACACATATTAACATAAAGCATTAATCTACAATCATGGACAAACATTAGCTATCTAATATGGCGTTTACAACTGCCCCATCCAATCTACACACATGGACAAAAGTTTAATACAGAATATAGATGTACATAACATCTCGCCTGATAAAGACAATAAATGATTTATTCAATAAACCCTTGATTTCCATATTAGTCAAACACACCTATCATTCAAATTATATATCTGTTATGAATGAAACAAAATATATACAAATTAAAGCAATATAATAGATCTAGACTGGGAACGTGCATGTACAATCAGATTATATCTTCCCTTGATGAGCCTAATGTCAATGTTGCGTTCCTCCAACATCAATTTTCACCTCAGCAATCTCAGATTGTTTATTTTCATTCTTCATAATGAAAGTACGGAGATTGTGATCACTGAATGAAATAATCGTAAAGGAGATGAGTTAATATACACCACAAAGTGTCGCAAAGCCATTCCGTCTCGATTGTGGAAACATTTCTCAGAGGCTTGTTTAATTGTTAGAACAATAGCTTACTGGATGATCCACACTACTTTTTCATCTTCAATCAATACTCCACCAACCCTGAAATCACTTGCATCAAGAAATATTTTAATTGATCGACTGAAATCTGGAGCTGCAAGAACTGGTTTACCTCTAAGCATGACCATTAAGCCTCCTCACACCTGTTGGACCAATGTAAATTAGTGTTCTTAATCAAACATTTGGTCAGGATTTCAACAATTATGGAAAAACTGGAGCAAAATTTCCGATAATATCCAGCCGTACCCAAATTTGCATCTGTTGTTTTTACTAACAGGCATTGAAAAATCGAATAGAGCATTGACCTTAATTTCTACAGGTTAAACTTGATAGTGTCCCACAGCATGCACGGTAAAACTGACTTTTATCTAAATCAATTGTCAAATTTGCATCACTGAGGTAATCAAATGATTTCCTAATGGTTTTCATGTGAACTGTCCCGATGTCTTAGTATATGATGATGTCATCGATGTAAGCGAACATTTATCAAGACCAGGTCTTATCATGTTCATCAAACACAGAAAAGGTTGTCACAAAACTAACACATATATATATATATATATATATATATATATATATATCTCTTATATACCTATATATATATATATATATATATATATGTATGTATGTATATATATCTATTTGTAATATTTTCGAATATATTCAACATGATTTAAGAAAAAGGAACAATTATATTGTGATGACACAACCACATTATATCAACAATAAGTGATTCTTATTTACAAGAGGAACATCTAGATAAAAGGGCTAAAATCAACCTTGCAAAAAGCAAACAAAAAGACTGGTATAACATTGCGAAGATAGCTATCAATGAAGCCAAAGGACTTTGAAAAGCTTGATGATGAAGTATTGACCCTGATTCGAAGCCATTTGTGCCTGGTGGTTCGCAGCAGTAATAGAGATATGTACAAAATACCATCTTTAAATAAAGTTCTGTACAGTTGGAACAGTCAGACAAATACGCCACAAATAAGTAGAAACATTATTATCATTATTGACGTTGAATTGGATGACGTAAATCGGTTTTGCAAACTACTATTGTTGCTCTAAAACCTGCCTGTTAAGGCAACGCGGAACATTACTCTAATATTATAGAATGTTATCTTTCAAAAAGTCATAACTGCTTGTATTTGACTACAAACACACCTTTAGCATTGTAAAGTAATGCAGAATTTGGATTAGGCTGTATCTCGTAGAGGCGTTGCAGATACTGCAAATATGGTAAACAATACGTCTTCTGTGGGTTAAGAACCATTAACGGGTGCTAAATGCGTGATGAATTTCAAAGATGAACTGACCATAAATCATCCAGACGATGAAAAGGAATGGTGTGCAGGAATAATTCTAATGACTAAAGGCTATTGTTACTGTCCAGGTATATCTATCCAGAATAATTATAATACAACCCAAAACGTGCCCGTTTATAGCAGTCATTAAATGTAAGTGATGATAGCTTGAAATCTAATTGTCTAGTTGGAAACGACACACTTTGTAAATGTATGATACCTAATAATAACAGCAGTAAGTTCTCAAAACCCAACTCAAACCACTATATATCCACACTTTACATAAGACTTGAAACACGTACTGACTGCACTTGAGATAATGTCTCCTTAATAATTTCTTACAGGGTAGACTGATGCAATAATTGCATTTGATGTTATGGGACGCTGTGATAGTGGACCGCCTGAACTAAGGACATATATCCAAATGTTTGGCGCAGTCTGACACTGCAGGAGCTAATCACTCTGCCACAGCTAACTGACTCAGTTTCTAAATGAAGCTAATATTTTAAGGTAATTTTATTGTCAAGAATTTTCTTTAAATATATCCCTGATTTTAATTTGCGAGAAACCTTCATACGTATACTAATAACAGTACCAAGCGCATATAGATTTTAATACATATGCACTTAAGCATAACTTATTATTTTTTTTATATGTTTCTTTCTTTATCTGATCTATATCTCCATCATAAATCTTGTTCTTCTTGTTTGTCTACCCTGCCAATCGGAAGGAATTTAAAGTCTGTTCACCAATCCTAAACACGGAAAGGAAACATCAAGGATGTTGTAATGTATACCATGATGACTAATAATCATATACTTCATTGTATGTTAATTTATATCATTTTATTTCGTTCACGTACACCACCTCAATAAAGACTTCAAAGACTTAAAGTAATGACAGAATTAATTTCGATACGTAGAAACACAGATGAATAATGGTTAACGTCTGTTAACCTGTTCGGAATATAGTCGATTAAGTACTGCCTTTTGCACACCTGACGTTTATCATAGAATATTTTACGGGGGCGCTCTACTGATATTATGTACGTCTGAGAGAATGACAGGTTTCAGTTGAAGTTTGCATTTGCTACATGCATAATGGAGAGAATGTAAATATACGTCTATGTTACTTTCATATACCGTGGATGTAATTGCTTTGGATATTGCGCTTCTGGAAATTGTACATGATCTAATCATACATACATCCAAAATGGTTGCTCCCACGTGCTCGAAAGATGAGCCTAAATTGCCTTAAAAAACACTATCTTCAGCAGATATTAAAATAGAAAAAAACTATTTATTCCACTAGACAAACTAGCTTCTGTAAATGCAATGAATGAATTACAAACTATATGAAAAGTTAAATAAAGGTTATCGACTCCTTTCTACAAGACATGACCATGTTTTTTTCATTAGTACGCGTCTGAAGTATAGCCAACCTGTAAACTCTATAACCAAAATTACCTCCAAGAACCATGCACCAAAATAAATTGAATTCAAAGTTCTTTTGACAATACCTAAGATTTAAGATATGTTGGGTATTTTTGAAATAGGCAGTATAGCCAGTGAGGAATACCAGCAAAATAGCTTTATTTAAAAATTTAACCGTATGCAAATTATAATACTGTAGAGTGTCACCTTAGTGATGCAAATATTAAGCTTTGCTTTTCCTGAAAGTAATAACTGGTTGTAAAACAAAACAGCGATAGACTATAACCAATTTGTTCTAAGAAATATTAATAGTATAAAATGACAGAGGAGCGAAAATTGGCGTGGACGTTCTGATCATGGATTTGGGTATGAACAGTATCATTCCGATGCAATGGTTTGAGAACCTGAGTAACTAAATTGCAGACGTTTACTTACATTCCCATTGCTTAAATTGCCACCCACTGGTTCTGCTTAAACGGGTATAGCACACGCCTCAACTATCGTCTCATCACGAGTGTAGCTTGTCAGTTTATCCAGTAGGCGTCTTGGCGATAATATTCATACTGCCATATTATTTGTTGATTAGCAGCTTCGAGGTCAATCCTACGAATCGTACGATTTGGAATACTTCACCTATTTACACAAGGGTTGACCTAGACGTTACAAATGATCGATCAGTTTTATATTCATAACCTCTCCGTGAATCCTACAGGCAACACAATTATAGAAATTACCAAATACATTGGGTATCTATTCTTGAGGAGAAATTACCAGAGAACAAGTTGTATGATTTTTCTGTGAACTCCCGCACCGAAATACAATCAAATCATATTTTTTTCTCTCGCCCAAATAGTCGAGGTCGTTCTGAACCCTTGCTTCATTTGACGTCAGAGGTCAGAAGTCTGTGGGACTCAAGCAGTGCAAACCTTCATGGCTAAATTTTACCGATTGTAAAATGTTAAGATAATTTAACGTGATTCAGTTGCTAGTCATATGTAGTACTTATAAATGTTATAATATTCCTCACGCATATCAATACATTGACGAATGCATTTTTTGTCTGTCTGCTTGTTGCACTTCTCTTTCATCTGTCCATATCCAGGACAACAAATTTCTAAAGTCTACATTTCAAGCAAATACTTGTCAGAATAAAACTATCACATTATAATTGCAGTTGCATCAGTTGAGAAATGTAGTGAAGATTTTCATTGGTCAGAACATAACCATGTGATCAGACCCACTTGCGTTTATTTCTGTATAAACTGTAGGAGAAATACCTTTTAGTTTTAAAATTAGCGTCACGTGCAAAGTAAAAAATGTAAACACTGAATCAGAAGCATGCACACTGCTTGCCTTGAAAACGAAATAAAAACGGTGGGTTTATTTTTTATTTCGCAAGTTTTATAAATTTATTTGACATAATCAAATAACAAATCATTATAACCTATCTGAAGATAAATAATTAACTCTTTGATTAGGTTTGACAAAAAAAAAGACTGGGAAACTCAAAATCTGCCAAGATAAACATTGGGTCTATGATGTACAGCACTTTCACTGCGGCTCTTTATAAATTTATTTAAAAGTATAAGTAAATGGATACAGTGATTGGGAGGACGGGGGATCAAATACTAGCATTATAACAATTGATAGTTACGATGTGAGGGGTGGGGGTTAAAGATACTGCTATTTCCCCATCATAACTGTCATGGTCGATGTCTTGCACTGTTTGACTATACGGCCCCCATTACTATAACCATTTACCAATATTCTTAATAAGTAGCACATATAGGTAGCTTAAACCGTTAATGAACAGAAAAATAGCTTTACAGAAACGACAATTGGTTACTCTCGTGTCAGGACAATACCGATTCAGCCTAATCACAATGAACTCCTTAGAGGATCAAAGCCACGAGTCTTTCGTATGTCAAATAAAACAACACAAACTTTGCTTTGAATATTGAACTTTTACTCAGATCACATATGCCAATTTAGATGAAAGAATAAGTCTATTCTGTTGAATGTTCACATCCTTATATCGCCTACCATTGGTTGAATAAATTTTTTATGTTGACGTAGCTACTACCTTTCAGATGGGGAATGACCTGTTCCACAAGTAGCTACCTAGCAGACGCGCTCAACAAGAATTCATAGGATAAATAAAGATGTAAAACTGATAGGAAATATCTTACAAAACAAAACAAAATAATAATACAAACTGAATAAAATTATAAAGAATTGCAATTCTAAGAGTTTAATGTTGTTTTTCTGAGCTTATCGTGGTATAAACTGTCAGTTGCCTACTCACACAACTTGCACAACGCCCTTCGGGCGTTACTTGCTGTGTGATTAGGCAAATGACAGTTTATACCAAGATAAGCTCAGAAGCAACAACATTGAACTCTTAGATTAAAGAATTGATAGCTTTTTTCCTCACTCTTTGCAAGGATTTCTCAACCGCAGACAAAACGATATTCACCTCTGTCGTAATTTGTTTCTCTGAGGATGATATGTCATCGTTGCAACCTCACCAGAAGTCACATGTTGCCAAATGTTGCCAACAAATCTGCATTGAGTGAGACCTTATAAAGTAAAATATTTTTGTAAGTAAATGCTGAAAAATTTATTTGTTAAACGTTACACTGAAAAGTGCACAGACAGATGCATAATTTGGTAAGATGATGACATTTAACACCATATACACGGTACACATAAGTTTATGAGAGGCTTTTTATCGTACTGTCTAGATCTCAAAAAGTTCGTAAATGGAGGCAAACTCACCATTTGGAAATAAAAAAAATATGGTCATTGTGACTAAGTGATGACGTTGGTCGCTCCACCCAATTGAATCTATAGCCGGATGTGTAGAGAACGAAGCATTGATTTAGTCAGAGGAAAATAAACTTCACGAAATCAGTGTGAATCTGTACTATGTTGCTGACAGGATGGATTTCATATATATTGTAGTGTTGATACTTGTTTTGTTTAATGCAAGGAAAAGTGCCGAATGTAATAGTAAGTACAAACGTATATGATCTTTGTGAGATAAATCAATATCTTGTTACAGTTCTTTTTTATTCTTGTCCTGTAAGGATCTCAAAGACTGGTACATGGCAGATTGTTTTGTAAAACTGTAAAAGATCTATTGATGCTGCAAGGTGAAAAGAAATCAAAGATAAAGGAATACTTTCCCATTGAGTGTACACTTCTTCGGGTACAAAATATTTTTGAAAAAAGGTTAACGTTTATATATATATATATATATATATATATATATATATATATATATATATATATCGTTTGATGATATGCATTATCATACCAATGTAATGCATAACTGGGTGAGAAACAAACATGAATCTGTATCAAAAACCGAATTAAATAGACAACATACAGACAAGCACCCATTCATAGAGGTTTTATTGAATGAATACTGAGAATAATGTGACCAAATTCGTTTGGCAGTGAATATGCGAGCTTACAAGAGCATTTTTCCCCTCGCTAACGCAAAGTATTTTTTCAATATTAAGTCATTATCGTTTATTATGTACTTTTAAATAAGTATATTATTTGTTCCGTTTTATTTTAGGAATGCCACAAGTGAAACAATTATTTAAACTCTTTATTAAGCATTATTCATGTAGGTTATTCGTGTCAAGATATCTCCACAGTCCTACTTGGTTCGCGTTCTCTGCTCGTTTTCTCCTACATAAACTTAAATAGCTTAAATTGAGTCGAGTTCAAAGGGCTAATTCCATGTTTAATTATCAGTGCTATTCTGATTTAAACGTCTCTGGTCATTCTGTTCATATTTAGCTATTAGGAATTTCGCGATGTCATCCTGAGTCTGTGTTTGATCAGCCTTCAAACAATACTGAAAACATCTTGCAGAAAACTTTCTGAGCTGCAGGTGAGATAGTAATGCCCATGATAGTCTAAACATCTTCCACTATGTATCGATCATTAACATCAGCAAGTTTCTAAAAGGACCAATAATCGTAACTGTGAACAGAATGATACATTTTTCTTGGCACAATTAATCCCTGCAATTAGACCAAATAGTCATCTCCAAAATGATTAACTAATATACTCGTAATTCAAATAAAGAGTTACAACGACTATTTACCGAAAGAATTTGAAAAGATATCGTTTAATGCTTTATATCGGATCGTTACGGTCTATTCGGATGAATATCATTACAGTAAGAATACATTAAGTCCTTACTGAGACATTAGTACAGCTCTAGTATGATATAATGGTGCAGTTGAACTCAAACAGCATACTGCATATTGTTGAGACCAAAACATTTTTTATTAAACACAAAATTCGTCTCATTTGTTTCGTGTTGCAACAATATGGGCACAAAATGAAATAATCAAAATTGAGGCAGTTGGTTTTTTTTAATAAAAAAAATAGAATTTGTATTTTTATGGCGGAACTATTTTATTAAATATTCTTGATATGGACATTTTTAGTTTCCATACAACTTACCATTGAATGATCTAATATAATTAGAAGGAAACATAGCTGTTAGCCAGCAGTAAATACTCAACCACAATGATAGACTAAATAGCACTTTTAGTTTAGTTGCTCTTTTTCAGTAGGAAAATATGTTTCAAATAAATATGAAGTCTACCATCCCAAGGAGAAATAAAAATTCAGTTTATATTGTCATCATGAGTTTTCTTTTAAGATGCCATACATTTATTTCAATTTTTAGTGAATGTCTTTCTGTTTAAGTAGAAGCTATTCCAGTTCTCTTGTTTTTGAATTTTAGATGAGGATATAATTGTTATGTCTGGTTGTAATATTTCCCTTACATGGACATTACCAAAAACAAGAAAGGACCTCCTTGCATTCAGGATTGGCAGTTCGTTCCGGAGACCAATCGCAATGTTATCAGCTGGTCAGAATTGCCAGGTACGGGACAATTCATCATTGTTTTGCAACACAAATGACAGTGACAATGGACTCATTGTAGTGTTGACTATATTCAACATAACTTCGGGTCAGAGTGGTAACTACACACTTTGGAATCACATTATATCGCCGGAACAGTCTTGAAGCACTTCTAAAAGGCTTGTTGTCTTCGGTGAGTCGAGACATTTGAACGAGAGCTAATGAGTTTTGTTTTTTTTATAATAAACCTTTATGGAACAATCAGAATTTAATTTATCCCTTTATTTTTCCATTTCTTCAAGACTGAGTAAAAGTTATCATGCGGAAAATGCTGATAATTCTTGCCATTATGATTGCCAGTATTGTCACAAATTCGTAGGTA
>JAECUM010025047.1:0-37332 GCA_016617855.1 Megalonaias nervosa | reverse complement strand
AGAGAGAGAGAGAGAGAGATTTTGCGCCAATCAAGATCTCCTTAAGAAACCCTCGATGACGACATTCAGATTTGATGGATGATCTACCAATGAAGACATTCAGACATTGTGTAAGGCCCCTCAATGACTACATTTAGATGTCATGGAAGCACTCATAATGAAGATATTCAGATGTGATGGAAAGACCCACAATGAAGACATTCAAATATGTTTCAACAATGAGGACAGGCAGATTAATATCTATGTTGCCATGAGGATAGACAGGTTAATATTTGTATTGACATGAGGACAGACAGGTTAATATATGTTGCCATGAGGACAGACAGGTTAATATTTGCATTGCCATGATGACAGACAGGTTAATGTAAGTTGCCATAAGGATGGACAGGTTAATATTTGTATTGCCATGTGAAGAGACAGGTTAACATCTATGTTGCCATGAGAACAGACAGGTTAATATTTGTATTGCCATGAGAAGAGACAGGTTAATATCTGTGTTGCCATGAGGACAGACAGGTTAATATTTGTATTGCCATGAGAAGAGACAGGTTAACATCTATGTTGCCATGAGAACAGACAGGTTAATATTTGTATTGCCATGAGAAGAGACAGGTTAATATATGTGTTGCCATGATGACAGACAGGCTAATATTTGTATTGCCATGAGAAGAGACAGGTTAACATCTATGTTGCCATGAGGACAGACAGGTTAATATTTGTATTGCCATGAGAAGAGACAGGTTAATATCTGTGTTGTAAAGAATGGAACAAGGCAAATATGGTATATAAAACTATTAGACTTATCTGTATTATACTCTAAATGTATATTTAGTATTGTATCTGTATTATACTCTACATATATATTTAGTAGTGTATCTCTATTATATTCTACATGTATATTTAGTAGTGTATCTGTATTATACTCTACATGTATATTTAGTAGTGTATCTACTGAGTGTATCTTTCTGACGCTGTACATGTATATTTAGTAGTGTATCTATTGAATGTTTCTTTCTGACGTTGTACATGTATATTTAGTAGCGTATCTACTGTTTCCATCCATATAATGATCTACGTGTATATTTAATTCTGTATCTATTTTTGTATCCATATAATGATCTACGTGTATATTTGGTAGTGTATCTGTTGTTTTTATCCATATAATGATCTACGTGTATATATAGTAGTGTATCTATTGTGTGTATCCACATAATGATCTACGTGTATATATAGTAGTGTATCTATTTGTTGTATCCATACAGTGATCTACATGTATATTTAGTAGTGTATCTATTGTTTGTATCCATATAATGATCTATGTATCTATTGTGTGTATCCATATAATGATCTACGTGTATATTTAGTAGTGTATCTATATCCGGTGTTGGTGAGATTGGAAATGAAGAGTCCCTGGATCAAGATTAGCCTGTTAAGAAGAATAAAAAAGGAAGGAAATGAACCAATAAGTAAGATTTTAAAGAAGTTGTATTTAAAGAAGTTGTATTTAAAGAAGTTGTATATAAAGAAGTTGTATTTAAAGAAGTTGTATTTAAAGAAGTTGTATATAAAGAAGTTGTATTTAAAGAAGTTGTATATAAAGAAGTTGTATTTAAAGAAGTTGTATACCAGCCTGCTAGAATATAGTTAGAGTGAGATTGCAATTAATGAGGATTTCATTTCTCTTGTAAGATACAGGAAGGTAATCAGGGTTTGTTTTTCGAATGGAAAATAAGTGGATATGTCTTCCATGATTAGAATTAATAATATACTGGATCAGGAATAATTATCCATTTCAGTGAGAAATGTAACACCTGTTGTCATGATGTGGCATTACAATAATTTCCCATTATGACAACAGATGGTGTTCATTACGTTATTCCAGCAAATTGTTTGCACCTATCACTGTGCTACATTGTAACTTTCACTGTGCTACATTGTAACTTTCAGGATGTCAGGTAGTTTTACAATTATGGTGATTAACATATGTAATGAATCGACAGAATGAAGGGAAGAGATTTAGAGAAGGAATGATGCAATGTTGATGTGTGTGATATTGAAAATATGCTGATATGATTTGTCACAAAGAAATCAAAGATATCAAATTGTAAAATATCACATATATCGCATGTAGGAAAAAATACTGACATTTGTAAAGATGCAACTCAGAATGTACATCATTTATTAATACACAATACATACATACAGTTACGTGGCGATCCCCCTCCAAAGATTTATGCTGCTTCTTTGTTTTCTGCGTATAGAAGTGTCCAGTATCAAGTTCAGCTTGAATTCTTTTATATTTTTCTGATAAACAAAATCTTCTTGCTTTAAATGTGTTGTGGTATAATATGTACAATTACTTGAAAAATTAACAAAAATTAAATTTAATAGCAAATGCTTTGTCTCTCTAACAGTTACTCCCTCCCAGTAGTCACGTATGGAAATGGCGAACATTTGAATTGTCATGTAATGAGGCAAGGTGCCCGGTATTGTTATCATGATTTAAATGGTGTAGTTGTCATGGTCTAACTGGTATGGTTATCATAGTCTAACTGGTATTGTTATCATAGTCTAAAAGAGTAACATAAGACAATAAGTGGAGGTGACCAGCATGTTTATCATGGTCTAACCGGTATGGTTATATGGTCTAATTGGTATGGTTATCATATTCTAATAGAGTAACATGAGACAATAAGTGGAGGTGACCAGTATGTTTATCATGGTCTACCCAGTATGGTTATATGGTCTAATTGGTATGGTTATCATATTCTAATAGAGTAACATGAGACAGTAAGTGGAGGTGACCAGTATGTTTATCATGGTCTAACCGGTATGGTTATATAGTCTAATTGGTATGGTTATCATATTCTAATAGAGTAACATAAGACAATAAGTGGAGGTGACCAGTATGTTTATCATGGTCTACCCAGTATGGTTATATGGTCTAAATTGTATGGTTATCATAGTCTAATTGGTATGAGTAACATGAGACAGAAAGTGTACTGGAAAAATAGTTGTACCGACTTCCACAACCTGCATATGGATATAATTTTGTTTTGTCGACCAGTCTGTAGATGAGATTATATAGACTTTTGTTTTGCTCACCTTATCTTGTATGTATTATAATTGATTGGATGCAAAATATAGCCACTATTACACAGTTGTTTCTAAATTTTAAGACACTGCAAACATGGTGGTAAGATTTAGGTAACACACCAACAATGTCAAAGACGAACAACTGCTAATAACAACATGAAGAAAGCATAGATATTGAATATTAGTAACATAACTCTAAAATTGTAGAGATGTAAAATATACGGAATGAACAAGTTGATAATAAATAGACAGTTGTGATTCATACAATTACAGCAGAACTTTAAAAACTGAAGAATCGCAAAAGCAGATTGGTGATAGCCAAAAACAATTTTATATGCAGTTGACTTGTTTAAGCAAAGAATTAATATCCTGTCTAACGATATACAAGAAATTGCTTCTAACTCGATTTTCAGAGTTTGCACTAATTTGGGTTCTATTTTGTATCTCAGAACCCAAGAACTCTTTTAAAACACATCGATCACACAAAATAGATATTTTTTAACCTCAGTTGTGCGAAGCCCAATGCGAAAATTCAACTGAATCTGCTTTCTATTGATTATCGATCTCGTCTGATTTGTTAGACATATGGTTCGAATTGGTTTTTGTGTAATATGTTCGTAGGCTGGTCCATACCGAGCTAAGGCATTGCAAAAAATTGATGCGAAAGCTGATTGCATCGTCCTTGCCCTTATCATTTCTTCCTTTTTACCTTATCGTAGATACCTGGTTTTTATTAGCTGTCTATTGTAACGTAGCTGGGAGGCAATACCTCCGCTAGCATCACAGACCTCAACACAGTTTATATCAGCTCCTCAGATGTTTTCCAAAACTTAAGGCTTACTGTATCCTGATTGCAATGCGTCTAACTGTGAGGTTGGTTCAAAAGGCAGAAAGGATCGAAAATAGCTACTAATTGTAAACCCGTGAATGCTTTTATTCTAGAAAGGATAATCCTCACACAATAAGTTGTTAGGGGAATTCAAATATTATGACAGAATTGTAATCCCTTATGCCTGATCTGCATTCAGTGCAAATGTATGGTTGCCAATCACACAGTAAGAAAGACAAATTTCAACTAGAAGAAAATAAGTTTGAAATGTTTGGTGAAACTGAGGCCCGGTCAGTTACGGCATTACCTTTTTAATTGTCTTTGGTAATCCCTTTAGTACAAATCAGTTACCTTATTTGTTGCAAGCATGTAAAGTTTGTTTTCTCATATATATGTACCCTATAGGTCTTCACGGCGTTTGACGGTTCAGTCTATCTGTAAAATTAGTTGGCTCGTCAGACGGTATTCTGCGTTAAAGTTTGTCACAACTCATGCTTGCCTGAGAGACATCTTTTCATTTACCCTTCTTTTGTCGTCTCCAACAGTTTAAATAACGTCTGCATGAGCATGTGGTAGTTCTGCAACTCATCTCTTGGTTATCTAATATAAATCACAAGAATTCTCCTTTCAAATGTACCAATGAATTGTTTCTTTCATCTCTTGAACTGTAGCGTATTTATTAAACTGTCTCAAGTCCACACTATCAATCATCTCCTACCACACTATCCTTGCTATCCTCAAATTGGAGTGTCACCAATCCCTTAATAATTCCATGACGGCTACTTGTCCCTCTTTTTTCTCGCTACTTTGGCGTGAGGTGTGGTTCTGAATATTTATGCGTTTGCGCTCCTCAGCTCTCTATTATCGCATCAAATTCCTTGATCTTTCTTATCTCTTCTGACGCCTTAAATCCTTGCGGTCTCATCTAACCTTTCTCTTTGATCCTGAGTTTCTTCTCTAGCTCCTTCATTTTTGTTGCCTCCTCTTACTCTGTTTTTCCTGTTGCTTGTATTAGATCCTTCTTGTGTCTTATCTTCATTTCTAAACGTCTATCCTTTCTCTTTTTAACCAGTTGCTCTCTAATCGACTCCTGAAGATCATCGCAAGTGCAACACAACCTCCCATCTCCTTTGTTCGTTTGCATGCTTCTATTCCCATAAAAAGTGGAATGTTTCCCTAAACTTCAGCTAGCTGGGTTTCACCGAAATAGGGATTCAATGTATCAAAGGACAGAAGCAACGACAATCCCTCAAAACAAAGTGTAACACACCGATTATGTAAGGAAAAAGGAGTAAAATATATGCTATCTCTTAAGACCTAATTCTAAAATCAATATCATAGCGCATGGAAGGAAAATTGCCCCTACCTGAAATATAAATCCTTCACAACTTTAAAGTACAAAGCTTGCATTAGAAACGATTCTCAATGCAATTTTTAAACGTAAATATAGTGCTTCCGAACAATCCAGAAATAACTAATTCACTGTATTAATCTAGCAATGGTAGGTTATCAAGCAGGTAAGAGGAGACAAGACCGTTACAATTAAAAGAAATTTGGACTATGTGTCCTTTCTATTAACTGTATCAGTAAATGTTGTTCGGCACAAATCATTGACTTAGTCTCCTCATGTAGGACAAGACCTCCTCCCCAATGAAACGTGACAATAATCAAGCATACTTGACAACGGACGTGTGCAGGTCAAGTGGTTTCAAAACTTCCGTTGGATAAATTATGCAGAAAGGCAATGCTCTTGTTGATACAGAAATCGTAATCTCGTGTAATTCGAAGATTTATTTATTGTTTAACTTAGTAAATATTAATGGTCTCATAGAGTGCAGATTGTGCATAAGTAAATTAGTTGCTATTTGCCACTAACACTTAAATTCTGAAGGTTCTATGAAGATGCCAATCAGATTTTGGACGAAATTTCTACTCAATACTGCATCATTGATGTTCATTCTGGCCATCAGTAGTCAGAAAGTGTGCTGTAAGTATGGGTTTGTTTACATTATCATATATATTTACTATGATTATACCCGGGATGTCCTACTCTTATATTTGTCCATGGGTTTTGTGTGTCTATGCATGTGTATGTGTACGCTTGTGTCTGAGAGAGGGAGAGAGAGAATAACGAAAAGGGATCTCACGTATCAATATTGATCAATTTATTCCAACAATAATCCCCGATTTAAATATTTTGGACAGATTAAACGGTGATGAATATCAGTAATAAAAAAAGTAAATGGACCCAAATTTTTGGTTCATGATGTTGCACACAGAAATTTTAAACTTTTCTCTAAATAATCCAAATTGCAACAAAATTATTAATGCACCATAGTCATGGCGAGAGATAAATACAATGACAGTGTACTCTACATTTCACTCGACAACATTATTAGACACGAGTTTTTCTATTTATGTTATCTTTCTACTTTCACTTTTAAAACCTTCACATAGCTTTTTGAAGGCGTGCGCAAAATAAGATTTGAAAAATGAGTAATGGAACTGTTAGACAGAACGTTTCCTCAATTAAAGTTTCCAAGAGAGATTAATCAATCATTGTCATCGAATTCAAACATTTCCACATAAAATTTTAAATCTTTCGGATTTTTATAATAATACTAGCTTTTGCTTATTCATTTACTATTTTTCACAACTGAGAATTAATGTACAAGGGATAGTGTTTGTTTCCAATGGAGTATTTCGTATCAGCTATTACACGTACAGGGTATGTAGCTCGGTGATAAATTACACGTACAGAATATGTGGATCTGTGATAAATTACATGTACAGAGTATGTAGCTCTGTGGTAAATTACACGTACAAAGTATGTAGCTCTGTGATAAATTACAAGTACAAAATATGTGGATCTGTGATAAGTTACACGTACAAATTATGTGGATCTCTGATAAATTACACGTACAAGGTATGTAGCTCTAGGGTAAATTGCACGTACAGGGTATGTAGCTCTGTGATAAATTACACGTACAGAATAAGTGGATTTATGATAAATTACACGTACAAACTAACACTTGTTAGTGAAGGAACTAGTCAGTGCAGTTAGCCATTATGTACAAACCGATATAAACCGAAAAGAAAAAACTACTCAAAGAAGGTTTTGTTTTACTTAGCCTCTTCAAAGTTATAAAGAATTTCTTTTTTTTCAGGAGCAAAAGATACATTTCCGAGCAAAGAGTTGACAAGTGAAAATTGAAAATAAGGAAAAGAACGGTTTTGAAATATAATATATCCATCCTCGGCATAAATCTGGAATTAAGAACAAAATGATCGAGATGAATCAGAAACTAAGTTAACTTAATATAGATCATACTTGAGTGTACCGCATTAACTTTTAAAGGAGCTAATAAATATTTTTAGCTTAACCATGGTGGCAGACTAAATAGAAAAAAGCATAAATATATCTTATTATGACTCCTTTTGGGTGTTTTCCAAAGGAGTCATACGAACATACATTATCTTGCCACAGATAGATCAAAACAACTTTTAAAATAATGAAAATTGAGTTTCATAAATTCAATATTTTTATCACAAGGTACAAAGATTGTGTTATTCCTCTATTCCGCATGAGTAATCTAGGGTATTAGAACAATATTTTTCTTTTCTAAAGTGCTTGAGTAAGTAATGATACTTGATGAGCACAGGCTACATTCATCTTCTAATACTGAACGATAATATGATTTGACCAAGACGTTAAAGCAATTCCAAAAGCCTAGTTACAGTTTCTATGCAACGGCACGTTTTGAGACAGGTTCAATTATATTATCAATGTGATTTGACCGGGACAGATTGGATTTACGGTATCATCCAAAGTGTCTTTACACATGCAACTTTGTAACTTCCTCAATCATATGATCCATCGCTGTAACTAACGAAATCCCGATTTTTGCGTGCTACGTATTCGACACCATTCTGCACTTAAGTCACTGTAGGGAAAAGATTGCATCAATAACACTCTAACTTAAGTGTAATGCAGTTATCATAGCGTATTGCTTTCTCCAGGTGGCATTTTACCACGAACTTTTCAGAGCTGAGGGAGTGGTGTGGTATTTTTATAACTGTAGGATATAACCCAATGTTAGGAGTATGGCAGAGTGTTTAGCATCACGTCAGTTCAACTAACACGCCAAGGCAAATCTCCAACACGCATGAAACCCAACCCACTTAGGGATTACATCATCATCCATGTCTCATTATAGATCACTGGCAACATCCAAAAGTTTTCTGTGAGCCGCGCTTACGCGATTCGTGAGATACCGTTGATCAGTTGGTCCGCAATAAAATATATTTTTTCTCAGTATTTAAAGATGAATACGTGATTATCAATTGACCACGAAAAACGTAGATATACATGTAGCACTCTCGGTTTGTGTACCGCGTTCGCACTTGTACATCAAATGCACATCTTGAACCGATTATTGATAAACAAGTTTAAGATGGCACTTGGTATGTCACTTATGAGATTCACATCCTTTTTTACTTAAATCAAGTATGCGTCTGTTTCTCAGTGTATTCACATATAGCTGTCGAGATAACTCTGCGTTTAGTTTGAGCCACAATAGCAATAAAAACATTATTTACGCACAGTTAGAATTATAATATAAACCGAGATATACAGCAAACAGATACAAAGCTATCCAGAAATAATACCATACCGGAAACTGTGACCAGTGAACCAGTAATGACATTGTTATTGAAGAACAAGAGGTGACGTCAACTACTGACCTCTCTATTTGGGTCATTGCATATATGCAATAAAGACATTCATGGACTTGACGGGGTGAATTTTGGAACAATGATGTATGAACTGAACACAGATCAAAGTATTGTTGTACAGAAGATATATTGCATGATACGGTTAAAATAAAAAATGTATCATATAAAAAAAGATGACATGTTTGTGGAACAGATTTACATGTTTGAGGCCACAAAATGCTGACTATTTCAAGTATAAATATCATGCAATAGCATGTAGAACTGGCCACATTATTAGAAAATCGCAGAGAGGAACAGTCTGGACATTCCGAACTTAATAAATCCAACCATTTAGGCTTTAACTCTGACAGTTTTCACCGCGGTTATTGCATAGTAATGATCAACGTATTGTTTTTAGTCATTCAGAGGAACTGGCAATGATAAAAGAAATGTGGAGTACAATTTCCTTGCGTAATATCTGTTTCACATTTGTATATGATTTGCATACGAACTGAAAGTGACCGGGCCATCAGACTTATAACTGCAAAGAAAATGGGCTGTTTCTACAATGATTAGGTTTTGTTTCTTCTTGTGTGTGTGTGTGTGTGTGTGTGTGCCAGCCAGTCAAGACTTATATTCTGGGGGTGGGGGGTTGTATCCAATGAGGCGTACTTGATCAGATTTCCAGAGGCGTACTTGAACAGATTTCTCAACTGCAGGGTTCTACTATATGCATTCCAGGATCAAACAATTCCACCACTGATTTAGTTGTGATTCTATAATGTCCTGATGATTGCTCTTTGACGTCCTGCTTGATTTTAGAAGATAACTTGTTATGTATATCTATACTTCTGTAACTCTTGATACATGACTGTCAATATTGTAGTGTAAGCCTTCATCTAATTAGCTTTGAAATATCACTTGACAGTAAAAGTAATCAGATATTCCACACTGGATTGGAACTGATACACACCAACAGATGGTTTATGTTATATGTTCACTAGGGTTTAAGTTCCATGGGAAAAATACTTTCAGGGCAGTCTTTATTCCGCTTCCGAGCTGAACTGATTTCGTGTATTTATAGAACGCCTTCTGCAATTATTCTTCAATAACAGATAACATTACATGGTGGCAGCGGTAAAAACACAGGATTGAAATAATCAGAGTTGAAAATGGCTTCATTTCAATTAACAAATCTGGACAAAGTTGACTTTTCGAGACCTGAAACTTGGGAAAGTGGTTTCAGCCCATTGAACGCTTTCATCAAGCGTCTGGACTTAGTAAAAAGAGGAAGAAATTCAAGTAAATACCTTGACTTATTCCATGGGAAGTGAGGCTGATGATATTTGGTCTTCGTTAAACCTGAGAGAGGAAGATCAAAAGAAGTGAATGCCCGTGACAGACAGATTCGTACAATCTTTCCTTCCAAAGAGGAATGTAATTTTTGAAAGGGCAAAATTTAATCAAAGAAAACAGGAAGAAGAAGTGCTACGTATTCCCCTGCTTTGTTGGGGGTGGATGTAGTGGAATATTCGTTATCGTTATCTAGAGAGTGACCGCCTTCGGTGTTGTTGCCCGGATCGAGTAAATATCAATATAAAGCGTGAAACTTATAGGTGGGATAGATAGAGATCTGAGCAGATATATAAAACAGAATGACACGAGCCCCGTAAATGAAAATAACAATTTTAGTCAATTACATAAATGACCGTGACAATGCATTACATTAGGAAGATACACTTCTTTTTGAAACAAATCATTCACCGAATTTCAGAACACAAATATATAAATAGCCGATCTGCTTTAAATGATAGAATTAGTTCATCATAGAATCGAGTGAACAATCGAAGTCATTGCCCTGGTATAACTTCATAACCTGATTATTTCTGGTTTATTCCAAATTCACTGTGACTGTTCTCCAACTGTTCTGGGACTGTTCGTCTTGGTCCTTTCCACTTTTCCCTTCTCCAAACTCTCTACTATCTCGCCTCTTTCGGCCCTTGAACTTTGTGTGGGTAGGTGGATATGTAAGTACGTGAGACGTAGATACTTCGATTGGTCGTTACGTGGATCCGTCTCGTAGAGCTATTTCACCTTCCAAAAATAAACAAAGTAGCAACCTAAATCTTCTGTCAGATATCCTACTGAGAATAGATCATTACTCCCCCTCTCGTTATGTCAGATATAGTTCTATCGGAATTCAAACAGATACCAAAGGCTATCTGGTCAAGCTAAACATGGCAGACCATAAACAAACTAAGTTTCATAAGATTAATGCACTTCCTAACGGCTATTTCATCCTGACTCACATTAACATCCCCCGAGACATCAGTTCCGGTCTCGTCTCAATTACACAAATGAATGAATGAAATTCATTATATGACTTAACTACGTTATTTCTAGCGAATACACACATTCAAGTCTCTAGCATATATGAAATCATACTTCATGGTTTAACAATGTTAATTTCAGTCAATACGCACTCAAGACTTTATCATACGTGAAATCATCTAAGGTCGGTGAATTTACACGGATTCTCTTAACTCATATCAACTAAGGTAAGGCATGAAATTCTTAGATACATATATTCCTATAGCAATCAAGACGACACATTCAAACAATTCGTCAAATTTACATAAAGAATATCATTGTACGGATTCATATAGATGAACTCACACAGTTGTATTCATATCAAGAAAATTGATCTACGAATCTAAACAAATAAATTCGTGCAAATATAAGCAAATAAATCAAACAAATCCTTATATTGGTATCAATGAATTACATGAGAATGGCGCAAAATACCTTGTGTTTTGAAGCTTCGCTCGCTTCTACCGCCAAAATTGTGTCCGTCGACTTTCCAGACATCCGATCCCTTGGATAATTATTTTACGAGGTGAATTTCTTCTAAATTCGACCTCGGAGTCTCCTGCCTTTGTTTTCTCTTGCAGAAAAGTGTAGACTGACTAAATTTTTGTGATGGGACATATTAAAACCAAGGATTTTGTGTGGGAATCACGCCCCTTATCTAGCGTAACCAATCTGGATTAAATATCTTTCCCGCCTTTAACAACTAGGCTCCAAATTTGTAGTCTGCGTGACCTCGAGATTCCCAAATAACTAGTTCTGGAAAATGTCAAAATCTGACAATTCCGATACAAGATCAGTCTGTCTGACGGTTAAATAAGCGAATGTTTAATTAAGAACAGTTTCTCTCCTGACACAAATCTGTGCAGTATGGTGATTTAAACACGCGCCGGTCCCCATAAATCTAATTAATCGTTCACCTCACCAAATTAATGTGCTCTTCATAGATCGACAGATACTTGCACCCTTACAAGGAGAAACAGTGGACAGTTTTGTTACAGCTATCTATGTGTTAGCAGATAATTGTAATTTCGCGCCACTACATGATGAAATGATCAGAGATAGACCTGTAGTTGGACTGCGAGAATCAAAACTGTCGGAAAAGTTGCAGTTACATGCAAATCTAACTCTAGAGTATGCCATTAGTGAAGCTAGACCAAATGAGGCTGTGAAAAAGCTACGATCAACTATACGAGCAACTGGAGAACGAATGAGTGAAATGGATGCAGTAAATTTGTCTTCACTGAAATATGAGAAGCAGAAACATAAAATCCCAAACGTTCAACAGAATAATGTCAGCAGAAAAGGATGCATGAGATACGGAAACAAAGTTAATCATTCTTGGGGCCAATGTCCAGCAAAAGAAGCAGAATGCCACAAGTGTAAGAAAAGGGACACTATGCAAAATGCTGTCTGTCAAAGTCAGCAGTTCGCACAATAGAATAAAGAACGGAACATGGAGTTCTAGGGACTATTAGCACAATGAAGGGTCAGCCGTGGATAACGCGTGTGAGATTGAACAACGCTTCACTTTTATTCAAGACTGATACTGGAGCTGATGTGACTGTAATTCCTGAGAGGGGTTTACAAACAATTGGAGACCAAAAACTATCAAAGTCTGATCGAAAACTGTATGGACGTGGAAACTCTGGACTTAAAGTGCTGGGAAAATTTACATGTGGACTGGAATCGAACAACGCGTTCAGTGTACAAGATATATTTGTTGTAAAGGGACTGAATCAGGCATTCTTGGGCAGGCCCGCGATTCAGGCTCGTAAGATTATTGAACAGGTAAATATATTCTCAGTAAATGCCTCAGATCAAACTCACAAAATGCAAGCAAAATTCACGATAAATCCATAAATTTAGATAGGGATTATCGCGAGAAATTCCCAAATTTGTTTAAAGGCCTAGGGAAAACAAAATGGTTCTATAAGATAACTCTGGACATAAATGCCAAATCTTATGCCTTATCTACCCCAAGACAGGTTCCTATCCCTTTATTGAATAAAGTTCAAAAGGAGTTGGATAGAATGGAAAAAAAAAGGGGTGTTATTTTAAAAGTAGATGGGCCCACTGAGTAGTGCGCGGCAATGGTTGTCGTTCCAAAACCAAACGGTACGGTAAGTATTTGCGTCGATATAACTAAACTGAATGAATCAGTTAAAAGAGAGAATCACCCACTACCATCAGTTGAAGAATCCGTTGCAAAACTAGCAAGTGCAGAGTTTTTCACCAAACTTGATGCAAACTCAGGCTTTTGGCAGATGAACCTGTCAGAAGATTCACGTCGCCTTACAACTTTCATTAATCCTTGCGGTTGGTTTTATTTAAGTTGCCTTCCAATCGGAATCAGTTCCGCGCCTGAAATTGTTTTTCAGAAAAGGATATCAGAAACTCTGGAACGACATGGCAGAACACTCTTTCACATAGACGATGTTCATGTTTGGGAGCAAATGCAGAAACAGCATGACGAAAGACTAGAAATGGTCATGAAAATCAGTTCAAAAGGCCTGCGTCACTTTGAACGCTGAAAAGTGTGAATTTTCGAGACCATCCATTAGGTTTCTTTGGCATGTTGTTGACGAAAATGGTTGCCGACCTGATCCGGAAAAAGTCAAAGCAATAACTGAAATAGAAACACCGAAATGGGTAACAGAGATACGACGATTTCTCGGTATGCAAATCAGCTTGGAAAATTTAGTCCAAATTTGGCAGAAAAATCAAAACCATTACATGAGGTTTTGAAGGCAAAATCTCGTGGACTTTGGGTCCAGATCAAGGACAAGCTTTTAGAGATATCAAGCAAGAAATGATATCTTCACCAACTTTAGCACATTATGATCCAAACTGATAAATAGTTGCATCTGCAGATGCATCTTCATTTGGACTAGGTGCTGTGCTACGGCAGAAGCACGGTAGCACTCTGAGACCGATTGCGTTTGCGTCGCGACGTATGTCAGAAACTGAGCAACGCCATGCTCAAATAGAAAAAGAGGTCCTTGCAATCACTTGGGCATATGAACGCTTCAGTAGCTATTTAATTGGGTCACAATTCAAACTTAAAACTGACCATAAGCCATTAGTGCCACTAATGAGCACAAAAATCTTGGGAGATTTACCACCTAAAATTCAATGCTTTAGAATGCGTTTGATGAGATTCAACTTTTGTATAGTTCATATTGCTGGCAAAAATCTATTATCTGCTGATACTCTATCCAGAGCGCCTTTGAGTTTGTCACTCTGAGAGTGACAGAGAATTTCAGGCTGAAACTAACACCTATGTTGATTTTGTAGTTAGTAATTTGCCTGCATCAAATACTCGACTTGAACAAATAAAGTCTGAATATCGAAATGATTCAATTTGCAAACAACTTGTACATTTCTGTGAAAAGAGCTGGCCAGAGAAATATGCTATTGACGGAAATCTTCAATCGTACTGTGCAGATAGAGGTGAATTTACAATTCAAAATGGTCTTTTAATGAAAGGTACACGCCTGGTCGTACCAGAATCTCTTCAAAAAGAAATCATAGAGAGAATTCACGATGGTCACCAAGGCATAGTTAAATGCCATGAACGCGCAAAAAAGTCAGTTTGGTGGAAAGGACTAAGTACTCAGCTAGAACACTTGGTAAAGTCTTGCCAAAATTACATCGAAAACTCAATAGATCAAGCTGAACCAATGATACCAAATGAATTTCCAAGTCAACCTTGGCAAAGAGTCGCTTCAGACTTGTTTGAACTGAATGGTCAAACATATCTCTTGGTGATTGATTAGTTTTCACGATACATCAAAATAGCAAAATTGCAAGGCACAGGTTCAAAAGCAATTGTCAAAAGCAAATCAATCTTTGCGCGGCACGGTATACCCGAAGTATTAGTTTCAGATAATGGTCCGCAATACACATCCGCAATACTCAAAGAATTTGTGACAAATTACGGATTCAGGCATATTACAAGGAGTCCAAAATATCCACAGAGCAATGGTCTTGCTGAAAGAGCTGTTCAAACAATTAAAAGAATGCTTAAAAAAAGCAAAGGATCCTTACATAGCTCTTTTAACATATCGCGCAACACCATTACCAAACGGATACACCCCTGCCGAATTACTGATGGGAAGAAAATTACAAACTACTTTACCAATGGCTCCGAAAAACTTAAAACCGAAATGGCCAGATTTAATGAAACTGAAGAAATCGGAAAACTATCAAAAGCAAACTTAAAAGAGAACTAATGATCGTCGACATTGCGCCAGATATATGAAAAAACTTCAGGTAGTGAATAAAGTTTGGATTAAAGATCATTTTTCTTCAGGCATTTTTAAATCTGAGGCATCTACTTCTCGTTCATACATGTTAGTAACTGACGAGGGAGAGATACGGCGTAATAGGAGAAATTTAATTCCCATGCCTACTTCACTATCGGAGCCTCTCAGAGTGACTGTTTCAAACCCTGATACTTTGACTGGCTCAGCTGAAAGCAAAGCAGTGCCAACCAGTCAAAAGGGATATTTCACACGTTCGGGAAGATTGTCAAAACCACCTGAGAGGCTGAACTTGTAAAAATGAAGCTGCTGTAGCCTGTTTAGAAATGCGGTCATCAGATCACGTTTCGTTTAAATGTTAACTTTCCCAGGACGGGAGATGTAGTGTAACCCATAATCTAATTAGCTTTGAAATATCACTTGACAGTAAAAGTAATCCGATATTCCACACTGGATTGAAACTGATACACCCCAACAGCTGGTTTATGTTATATGTTCACTAGGGTTTAAGTTCCATGAGAAAATTACTTTCAGGGCAATCTTTACTCCTCTTCCTAGCTGTACTGATGTCGTGTATTTAATAAATAGTATAGAACGCCTTCTGCAGTTATTCTTCAATAACAAATAACATTACAAATATTACGAGTAAATTTTGTTCTCATGACTGTAAATCGTAGTGATCAAATAAAGATAAGATATTAGATATATGATTTTTGTACGCGGCTGTAAAATTGTAATTTAAGATGTTACGAGTGCATATTGCGTATAATCTATAAATAGGTGTTTACGATCATTAATAACAGTATTCGTAATAACAAATATCTACAAGTTTATATTTTGTTTCCCACTGTATAGGTCGGCCAGGTAGGTTATTAGAAGAATTAAGTAATTTCCCATTTGATTAGTCAGGTCAGGTGGGTTCATTCACGATATAGGATATCTGCAAAAAAATCACATAGCGAGCAGGATTAAAATGCTTTTTCACCCCTTATACTTGTATACAAGTACGTGGAGCTGGATAATTTACATGATGGTCTAAATGCACGTAATTTAACTAATGAAGAGCAAAAATGTGGGAAACATCCACATCATGTGTGCCAGTGAAAGGTGTGCCGGATGTACGAAAAATGAATCATGAATGAAAACGTTTGAGTCATGTATTAGAAAATGCGTGGAACGTATATAAAGAACGCATGACTGTACCTCACGTCTTACATATGGTGTAGTCACGGATAGCTTTGGATGATGGGGGTTCAATTTGGAGATGGGATGGATCGTTATGGATGGGACGAAATGAAGACTTCTTAAAATTAACATTACGGATGACACGTATGACTAATGAGGATGCATGGAAATTAAATATAGGATTGATGAGTCAATATAATGATATTAGGATATTTTAATATTTATGGGACGATATGAGGATATATATAAATGTAGTATTGATAGACACATACATGAAACGACGGCCACGCACACGCCTAATTGCAGACCATCACACGCTTTTAAAAACCAACAAACGACCTTACAGTCCAATAAATATTTTCACAAATTAATATTTGTAGAAGGTATTATATTGTATCTATTGGAGCTTGCACTGTAAAATGTTATTCTTTTCAATATGTGTTCTTTGATTCTTCTTTGCAAACATTTGAATGCTCTAAGTTTGGCTTCAGGATTTTCTGTCGTGAAAGAGTCGAATGTGTCGTTTCTTCAGTTCATCTTGGAACACTCGACGGAGTAATTCAGCGCTATTGTCAGTTTGCAATCACAGAGGGTGTTCACATATTATATCAACACGATTTTCAGAGCTTGTACTATCTCGGGACTAGTTTCTATGTCAGAGGTTCAACAAACGCATACTTTGAAAACACATGGGTGACAAAAAGCAGATAATTGTAATTTCGATTGTACGAAGAAAATATGAAACCTCAGGTGATTGGTTGCCGCTGGTGACTGATGTCTACCTCCACCGTTTGACTTCATGGGTATTTTCAGTTAACCACTTTGTATAATGTTCTTGCAACCATCGTCCTACGCCATGGAAGAACACACATTTTGAATTTTGCTTGTGCAGCACGTTATAGTTTTTTAATTCTACTGTAACTAGTAGCTTGTGCAGGGTGATAGTAAGTGCTAGAAATAAGATTGTCCGTGCTCAATAAGTTTAACATTTTGTGATATCTCCTCTCTCCTTTTGTGGTTATTGTTGTTGTTGTTTATTTGTTATTGTTGTATTTATTTACTTTAAGATGCTTTGCGCTCAGAGGGAACAATTATAGTTCATGATGCTGCCAAAATGGGTTTTATTGGTTATTTTTCACTTCTTTCTTCACTTCCTTCTTTTCGTTTTCTATTAGAAATGGAGTTGACGTCATCTGTTCCATAAATGCTTTCATTTCGTGTCGATATGGTGTAGGTGTAAAGTTGGATGCAAGACATGTTGTCTTTGTCACTGATGTTTTAGCTGGCAGTGTTTGGAAATCTTCCATATTTTCTCTCATTTTGTCTTGCCTTTCTATTCATGATGTTCCTTGCTGTTGATCAACCTAGATATCAATTATAAAATTAAATAAAATTGAATCAGTCGAAAATGTTGTGTATTTCCTGCTGCGTCTGGTGGATATTTGTTTCGTTCAATCTGATGAAGAACTGTTGTCATCTCTCAGGTTCAAAACTCAATTGCGGAATCTAAGAGCATCGCTAAAATTCTTCGGACATGGTGGGGTGTGATATATTTGAAGCAGATGTAATCTCTTTGGCATATCCTTGGGAACGCTGTATTGCACTGGCATCGTCTTTCAATTAGTCGTTTGCGATTGACGTAGCAGTTATCGTTGTCGCTCTAGCTACATCATCACTTTCTTCAGGGAAGTTCGTAGTGGTTTCATAGCTGAGGGCACTGGCTGTCAACATAACTAATCACGTTACCAAACTTCAACAAAATTTCGCGTCTCTTACTAACACACCATGCTAAAGTCTTGTACGATTCCCACGTGCTTGATAAGTTTAATTCATCCAAAACTGAAACTGTTGTCTAGATATGTAGATTATTCTGTCTTGGGCATAATCGAGTGCTGAGCGAGTTTTCCACACTAACAATGCAACATGACATGGACAAGGGCCCGTCTGACATCGTTCAATGTTTTTATCTTCTTCTGTTTGACAACATATCTGATAGCCAATAGAGTCTTGTTTTCATTTAAGAAACTCGTTGACGTATCCCAAAAACAACCGCCTGAACTCTGTCCTTCATGTTGGTACTGTTTTGAAGTGGTGAAGTTACATCGTACACTTTAACTACAGTACACGATCGAGAGCTTAAACAATTCCTCACCCACCCAAGTTCCTCCTGAAGCGTGCTCTTTCTCGTAGTGACGGCTGGCTTCGTCAAGACTGCAATCTACGGCACATGCGCAAGTTAATGGAAACATTAGTTTTCCTTTGAAATAACGAGGTAATACGGGATGATGAAAGTCATTGGGTAGAGGAACTTTTCATTTGATCAGTCCTCCGTACTTGTAATGTGTTCTTTGATACAATCGTGTTACTATATGGAAATCGAAAATTCTCACATATCCAAAGGTACAACTAACACACATCGATATATTTGGTTTGTTATTTGCATATGCGTCTGAATCGTACAACAGACGTATGGTACTTGTAGGTCATCCAAACTAACTGTCTGTATCGTGCAACAGACGTATGACATTTGTACGTCGTCCAAAGTAACTGTCGCTAGAATCCAAATGAACAATTTCGACCACGTCATAGTCCAGGGCGATGAGTCGAAATTCCCCGAACTGTACTGCATGGCATTTATCACATAGGTCTTCCCTACTAACGACATGCGACCCTTAGGGTTTTGACTGTTTTCAGCCTATCAGAAGTGTGTTGACAGGATCGGAGGTCAATATCCTTAATTCTCGGCTTCTCATGCATTCTAAAATTATAATCCAAATGGAAAGTTCTCTAATGTATTTATAGGATTATAACAACGATTCTAATTTTGAATTAGATTTTCTAGATATGGATTTCAACTGAATGTTTTCAATGTGTGTACAGAAGGCAAAATATTTCTCTTCCTTTTGCAGTTTTACTTCATATTGTCTTGCAGCATCCAATAACATCCAGCAGTAACAGTTTTTGATCTGTTTGTGTATGTTATACTAGTAGCAACTTCTAGATCTCTAGTTTTCTATCACAGGAATTACTGGTTGGTTTAGAGATTGTTTCTGCTACCATATATATATATATATATATATATATATATATATATATATATATATATATATATATATATATATATAAAATACAACAACACAAGTATTGTATAACATTCTAGAAAATATTATTCAACACTATTAGCACTATTAAACAATAGAATCTCTGTAAATTCTTCAGTCATCTACTTTATAGATAGTTACATTTGTATGAATTGATATAATATATTCGCTTGGTGTATGTCATCTAGGTTATAGATATATATATATATCTTGTATGAATATGTGTAATAAATTAATTTGGTCCTCATACACAAAAGACAAGCTGTAAGACAAAACCATGCTTAACATGCTAAGTTAATGCGGTTGTATCTACACCGTAAATACGAAAAACATTAATCAACAAATCAGCTCCACTGCTTTTACCAGATGTTAATTTTTATCGTTCCTTATTAACATTTATTGTACAATATCATCATTAAGTCCCTCGAACTATTGTTCAAAGTCACCTCACATATAGTAGTTTCAGAGAAACCTTTAAATAGATAATGCATGCATTTGTTGGTTTTACATTCTTTCAAATGCGGTGACATTATGTTTACGAATATCCAACAACTTCAAGATATGGGAATCTGTATTGAGAATGATTTCAGAAGTTTTCTGTTCCATATTGTTTACAGCATTTCCGACAAAAAGAATATACTTCAGAAATCATCAACTATTTCCCGATGTGCAGACGCATAGAGTCTCAGAAATTATGAATTCTCCACCAAAGAAATAATTTCTGTTTCTCATAGAAAAAGTATCTTAATTTTAAGAAACATATATTCTAAGACTATACAATTAATTTATAATGCTAGCACAAATTTCTGCTATTAGAAATTGATCTCCTTTTTAATATGCAAAAAGATATCTTCCTCGACTTGCATAAAAAACATGGTTTCTCATCATGACAGGCATACGGAATTTCGCTTTGAATAAGTTCGCGTATCAGTCTTCAACAATCGTCTTTAACGGTTTCAAATGGACTGCAGACAAGGCTGTTGACGGCAATACTAACGGATCCAACCCAGAAAATTCCAGTACTTGTAGTGCAACTAATGTTTCCCTAGGAAACCATACTTGGGAGGTTGACATCGGATTCCAGATCATGGTGAAGACCATCACTGTTTATGGAAGAGTTAATGACGGTACACATTGATTACTTTGTCTTTTTTCAAGATAGGGGCTCTCCAAAATGTATGTATGTATGTACATATGTATATAGGCATAAGGCAAAATAGTGAAGCTACACAATCCGTGGAATAACTATTCACTGCGAAACGTTTTAAAACAGATTCTTCAAGATTGAAGGGGTTAAGCCTTCTTGTAGTCGATATAAAAATCCTGGTTTGATATTAAAGCATGATGAGATCTATAAAAAAAATATACTTTTGTGGTCTATATAAATTTAACTTCTTTGTGATTAAGTTATACAGTTCATTATATTCTTGTTTTGTGATTTATGTAGCAGTGTTAACAGCCCTGATTAATGTTATATCCGTGACGAGATGAATATGTAAAAGTTCAAAATTTGTATTGTACCGCAGCTATTTCTAAAGAAAATCCAATTTTCGAATGCATAGGTTCTTCGATTTCTCAGTAATTATTTTTTTCATCTTTAGTTTCAATCCCCGATTATCAACTTTCCGGTTTTCAAGTGTTCGTGGGAAATAGTTCAAATCCATGGACTTCTGATCCACCATTAGTAAAGCAACAGTCGTCAAACAATAAACACGTCTTCGCATCTATCAACTCTGTTGGCCGCTTTGTCTCAGTTGTGAGATGGAACCAGACCATCATGACTCTATGCGAAGTCCTGGTCGAGGGCGGTAAGTTGCAATGTATATTGGTTACCATGAAAAATACATCATGATGACTAGAAAGAAGTTGACGTGTTCGTGATGTTTCATTTTCTAATAAACCGCTCCGGTGGCCTAGTGGTTAGAGCGTCCGCCTCGGATGCGGGAGGTCGTGGGTTCGATCCCCGGTCGAGTCATACCAAAGACTTACAAAAATGGTACTAACGGCTGCCTCGCTTGGCGCTCAGCATTAAGAGGTTAGTGTTAGGACTGGTCGGCCTGGTGTCAGGATAATGTGACTGGGTGGGACATCATGCTACATGTCTGCGGCATGATGCCCCAGTGCTAGACATCACTATAAACTGCCACACTGCAGACATCGTAGCGATATGACTGAAAAATTGTTAAAGCTACGTTAAAAATCATAATCACATAATCACATCATTTTCTAATCTATACTGCTATCTTACCACCATTACTAGCATTCAGTTAACCACAAAGTCATGCATTAACCCGATTGTTCATTTTAGCTATGTAAATTTCAAATTTGATCATCACTAAAATGCTTCTTGAAATCCACCTTGTTACGACCTTCAGATTGATTATCAGTACAGCAAATGTCCTATAATTCTACCTTGTTTATATGATCAATAACATGTCCTAAATAGAATAGTATTCCACTGCTTTTCCAAACTAAATTTTTAAAAATCTGTGTCAAAGTCATTAAAAATGAAAAACAGGGATCAATGGTTAGTTCTGATGAAACAGATGCTTCCCACCTACCGAAATATGGCATTCCAGCCCTCATGTTGAAATTGTGCATGCAGTAAGAATTCGTGCCACTTGAAGCGTGCATGTACAATAATATTTGCATATCTTGATTACACGAAAACTATTGTAAATTTGTGTCATATATATATATATATATATATATATATATATATATATATATATATATATATATATATATATAGGAAAGATCACCTTAACAGTGGCTTACCGATAACTACAAAAGGATTATTTATCAAAGTAGTGCCGCTGCAACAAATTATAGGTCTCGTCCATGATATTAGAGATGATAGTCCGTGTGTGCCATTTTAACCTATATAGTGTTTTATATCGCTAAGTTTGTAGTATTTTATTAAATGGCGTCTATTTACATGGAAAAATTAGACCCCTTTCGCACAGCTGCCATTGTGATTTTTTGTAGTGAGTAAAATAAGAATAAGTACAATTTTGATGCAAATGTGTGACAGTCTAGCTTTATATACAAAACCACACAAACAGACTTTATGAACCAATATAAGGCTAAGAATGGGTAAAGTTTGCAATGTATCTATAAATATGGTTTGATTATTTAGTAGTTTAAAATTTTCACCTTGTATTAATTATTAGAATGCCTGGGGGATTGGGTGTCTGATCTTACTTTGTATTAATTAGAAGAGTATCTGGTGGTGTAATCATTGATTTTTATTTTGCATCAGTTAAAAGAAATTGTTCTCTGATCTTTAACTTGTATTATCTATACGAATGTATTAACGTTGTTTTCTCAGATTATTAGCTGATATTCTTAACAAGAATGTCTGGCCTGTTTGTTGCCTGAGATTTACCATGTATTGACTGTAATAATGTCTGGGCTGTGTTTTCTATTTTTACCTTGTATTAATTACACAATTGTATAGAGGCAATGTTGTGTTATTTCCTTTGTATTAATTACAAGATTATCTTGCCATCTGTTGACTGGCTTTTAAATTGTGTTAATTAATAGAATGTCTTGGCGGTGTGTTGCCTGACTTTTACATTGTACTACTTACAGAATGTCTGGACGGTGTGTTCTCTGAGTTTTGTAACCTGACATGCGGTAAATGTACTGAGGGACGGCCATGTGACAAAGATTCTGGGGCGTGTCAGAGTGGGTGTGACCGAGGATGGAATGGAACAAGATGTGATCTGAGTGAGTAGAACTGAAAATCTAATCACTCTTCTTTGACTTGTATACTACCAAAGAACAGTCTCTAAATTAAATTTTACTTGTAAGCAATCAATGTCCACTCTCAGTTACTTTTTACCGTCATATTGTACAAATTTATAATCGATAAAGAATGTTTAGTTTGTATATATTGTTATGTATATCTATATTTTGTGTAACCTTTGGTAAATAAACTGTATCATTACTGAGTGTACTTTTTGTTTCATGGCTGCAAATTTTAGTGATCATCTATAAAAAAAGATATAGCATAGCTAATCCTGTCCATGGGTGTAGATTCTATTTTAAATATATTAAGCTATAAATGGTGTTTACAAGTTAAATTTAACGTATATATTGAACCTGATGACAAGTTTTGAGTAATTTTTCATTGCTAGTTAGGTCAGGTGGATTATTAGAAAACTTAAGTTATTTCCCCTTGGATGGATAGGTCAAGTGGGTTATTTTACGGCGTATATCAAGTAAGTAGCTATTTTGAAAAATTAGATTTTGAGTAATAAGTTCTGTCAGGTATGTTATATTGCTACATTTAGCCGAAATAGAGTATTGGAGATGTATATAAGGACTGAATGACTAATTAATTTATTCCTATATCGGATTCTTATTTCATATGCTCTTGTTTTAACATCAGGATGCAGATGTGTTTAATGCTGGGTTTAGATATAATTTGAGGAAATGCATTTATTTGGTTGATTCATTGGAATTACAAAGTACTTATTGGACTAAAATATTATTATTATTAATTTATTCAAAGAAATTATGGACATTGCTATTTTGATACATCAGGACTCTTGGCACACCAGTACATTCAGAGTTCATGAAATCGTTCAGAACATCCGATTCTTTTGGACTTTCTTATTATGTTTCTCTTTTAATTCATAATACTGCACGTTGTTCGTAAATTTCATTTTATATCTTTGATAATTAAATTATTTTTGCGTTTACAAAACTAGCTGGTTTAGCTTCTTTCTATTATTTAGTTTATGACCATAAAGTCGTAACAATATACTCTATAGTGAGATTCATTCCATTATTATCACATATGATTGCAAACTTACTTTCTCTCTTTCGTGTGAAAAGTGGAACACTTTCCCAATCTATATTTCCCGAATTAAATATTTAACTTATACAATTTATTTGTGCTAACTTTCTGAACACTGAGAAATTCTTTAAAGCCTGTAAAACAAGGTGTCACAGTCAGGAGAATACAATTCGCATATCGCAGTTTTAAATGCAGACAAATAATTTATTTGCGCGAGTAAAGAAATGCAACAGCTATCCTTTGTTCCAGGGTGCGAAAACGGAACTTACGGTTCCGGTTGTCAAGAAATTTGTGGTCACTGCATTAAAGGCAACAACAGTTGTTCCACGATTGACGGACATTGCACGGACGGGTGTCAGGAAGGATGGAAGGGAGAAAAATGCAACATAGGTAGGTATTTTTGCACTAAAATAATATCATAAATAACTTATTATTTAGTTCATTTTAAATTTATAACATCTTAACAGCATTGATGATAATACATATTTTCTTTCCACCAAGACTACTTGTAGAATTGTTTGTTTTCTACATCAACATTATAAAGGGGTATAATGCTTTCCATGTGACTGAACAAAAAAATACTTATCACACAATTACAGTAAATAACTTTTTCATAACCCATCTAGCCTTCTTTTTATATCGCCGTATATCTGCTACACAGCCACCATTAATGATATCTATTTGTACTTGTAATTATTTAGATCAAACTGTGGGATGCAAAAATGCTAACTACTAACTCGCAGGCTGTCAAAATCGGTTATCATGTATTTAACGTTTGATTTTGTATCACGGGACCAACATTTGATTGTTCTGGATGGTGTTTACACCATTATTAGTACCTAAATAGTTCTTAATAATAGGAGATTAAGCCATTCTCAATTTTTCAATTCAAACGTGAAAGGATTTTTATATTTATTTTTTCAGGGTGTGAGAGTGGAACGTATGGTCCTGGATGTAAAGAAATATGCGGTAACTGTCTGAACGGCAGTAATAGTTGCTCTACTAAAGATGGAAAATGTACGGGAGGCTGCCTAACTGGATATAAGGGAGACACTTGTAAATTAGGTATCACAGATTTTGTAGCAAATGCAGAGATTGCATTGTGTCAAGATGACATTCTTTGTGTTTTGCATTGCTTGAAAGCTCCATGGGAAAATAATGATCACAGTTTCATTGATACGGTATCTAAAGCGCCGACTTCCTATTTTCTTTGTTCATCTTAAATTGATGACTTTTCCGATGCAGAGGGTTTCAAGACATCGGATAGTCAGATACACTGAGCTTAATTCCACTCGAGGCAGAACATTGATTATTGTAAAAAGTGATAGAGAAAAATATTCATAAACTTTATTTAAATTTACATAGATTGCGTAAGAAGTTCCCAAGGTGTATACAAAGCTCTTCTGGCGGCTCAGATGTGGTCTTAAAAGTGGAAGATACCGGAGACCGAGAGAAATCCATAGACTTTGGACGCGCGATCATTTTGCTCTCACGCATGTTCAAACAGGAGATTGAAGACGAGACCATTCGGAAGAAAAGCGAATTCATTACCAATGGGCTGTCCGAGTCATCGATATGTGCTGTGTTAAGAGTTTAGGCGTCCATAGTGATTCGATTTTACGATAAATGCCTAAACTGGGGCTTTACACTCAACTGAACCATTATTTTATCATTTCAATATTTACGGATATCCTTGCTTGATCAATTATTACAATGCATTGAGACACAAACATTTCTAAAGTGGGCTTTAAGGCAGACGAATATATGTTTTCGAGGTTAAGCGTGTAAAAAAATATTTCATATTTTATAAAGTCTTTTTCAGTTCCAATTATGAAGTTACTTCTCCTTCTCTTAGTTAAAAGTACAACACTGGCTTTATTTTTGTTGTAGTTAAATGCATAATTATCTGACTGCTTTCGTACATCATGAGCACTAGATCCATTGAAGTATAGTTAAAATATCACCGCACACATATTTATTATAAAAATAATTAGTACAACAACCTGCACAAAAATGGCCGACTGGCATGCTACTACTTTAATCGAAACCTTCACTAAAAGAAATAATTTATGTATTGTGTTTACAAAAAGCAACTTTATTTTCTATTATTAGAAAAATATTTTTCTCAGATTATAAAATTAATCTCCATTGTTAACACCAATTCTCCTATCTCCTTTTAACAGCCAAAAGGTGTCTGTTCGGCCTGCATGAAGATCATATTTTCTTATCATGACAGGCATACGGAATTTTGCTTTGAATAAGTTCGCGTATCAGTCTTCAACAATCCTCTATAACGGTTTCCAATGGACTGCAGACAAAGCTGTTGATGGCAATGCTAACGGATCCGACCCGGCAAACTCCCACACCTGTAGTGCAACTAATGTTTCCCTAGGAAACCATACTTGGGAGGTTGATATCGGCTTCCAGATCATGGTAAAGACCATCATTGTTTATGGAAGAACTGCTGCAGGTACACATTGATTGCTTAGTCTCTTTACAAAATAAGGATTTTCCTAAACGTATGTATGTATGTATGTATGTATGTATGTATGTATTAAGATTTTGAACCTTGTTGCGGCCTATGTAAAAATTAACTTCGTTAAGACTTGTTGCAGTCTATCTAATAATAAACTTCCTTGTGGATACAACGTTGCGTCTATATAAATATAATACGTTAGTGCTTACGCTTTGTTGTGGTCTATGTATAAATAAACTTTGTGGTTATGTCTTGGTGTAGTCAATATAAAAATGTTTTTGGTTAAAACTTGTTTTGGTTAAGTTATAGAGTTTATTTGTATACTTATTTAGAGTCTTTGTCAGTCTCGCTTATTATCCTAATTTTGAAGACGTGGATATGTAAAAGTTCAATCTGGAAGAAAAACCAACAGTTGTACTGCCCCAACTATTCGTGAAGAAAATCTAATGTTTCGAATGCATGGATTCTTCGAATTCTCAGCAATCATCGTTTTCATCTTTCGATTCCATCTTAGATGACCAACTTTCCGGTTTCCAAGTATTCGTGGGGAATAATTCAAATCCATGGACTTCTGATCCACCATTAGCAAAGCAACAATCGTCAGACCATAAACACGTCTTCGCATCTATCAACTCTGCTTGCCGCTTTGTCTCAGTTGTAAGATGGAACCAGTACATCATGACCCTATGTGAAGTCGTGGTCGAGGGCGGTAAGTTATCATGAAAAATACGGTACGATGAAAAGCAAAAAAGTTGAGATATCCATGATATTCTATTTTGTAATCCATAATTTTATCTTGACGCCATTACATGGATTCAACTAACCAGAATGCGCTGCTTAGCTCCGCTTGTTCATTTGAAGTATGTATATACTCAAGGTTCACCCTGTTAATTAAATTAAAATTTGATTATCAATTAAAAAATCAATAACAAAATCTCCTAGAATTCCACCTTGATTATAGGACCAATAACGTGTCGTAAATAATGTAATATTCTAAGGCTTCTTCCAAACTAAATTTTTGAAAATCTGTGGCTAAGTCATTGAACCATTAACAAATTAGGATGAATGGTTAGTCCTGATGAAACGGATGCTTTTCACCTACAAAAATATGGCATTCTAGCCCTCATGTTGAAATTGTACATGAACAAATATCGAAGATGTTGAAGTGCGCATATAAATTAATATTTGTTTGCCATATTTTGGTTACACCAGAACTATTCTAAATTACATACATTTTTCCAACTGCACATCCATAGCAAAGGATCCACATTATTTCCAATTAATCTGATCTTACAGGTAGGATTACCGCAATAACCCATAACTACAAAACATTATTCTACTTTCTTTATAACGACTTTTATATATATAAAAGTACCGCTGCAACAAATAATTGGTCTTGTCAAGGATATTAGAAGGGTTATTCAGTGTCTACCAATTTAACCGATATATTGTTATATATCGCGCATTTTGCTGTATTTCATTAAATGGCTCCTGTTTCCAGGTAAACGGATCGTCTGCTTGCGCAGCGCCGCCATTGTGACTTTTAGCACTGACTAAAATGCCTTACTTACAAAGTACAATTTGATAGCAGAAATGTGACAAAATACACATTGTCCTTTGATACGCCTGACCAAAACAAACTGTGACTATTTGAACCATTATAAGCCTAACAACGGCTAATGTTCTGTACCCTGTGTGTGTGTGTGTGTGTGTGTGTGTGTATATATATATATATATATATATATATATATAGTATTGACTTAGTGTTTTTTTCTGATTAGTAATATTAAGACTGTATGGGCGGTTTGTTGTTTTCTGAGTTTTACAATGTAATACATAAATTTTTCTTTCGTCATTACGATTTACAGCAATATGACTGGCCAGGCCCTTTTGATTTATTTTTGTTCATATTTACAGAAACCCAATTTTTAAGCCACGACCACCTGAAACTGTTTGCTTTGCCTTTTTTGTCCCCTTTGGGGCCATTCCCCCTGTCCTCGCCTATACCCCCCCCCCATGACATTTTAGCCCACACGCGAGCGTTGCCTGTTGATCACTTTTAATTTTGTCCAATCATGGTTGGGTAGAGTCTTGTCGGGATGAAAGTGTCCCAAATAGTTTTCTAAAAAGGCAAAACCTAACGTTTCATATTACTGTGTGATTCTATAAACACATAGTGTTGCTATTTAGTCAAGCCTATAGTAGCGATCAATATACACACACTGCAATGAATGAATTTACTGCAAACAGACATGCTTGTATTACTCTGTATTGATTCTTTTCTCCAAAGCTATGCTTGCACTGTTTCAGCATTTTTGTAAGGATAAAGGGAAAAATATATTAGCTGAGTTGTGAATATTGAATTGACGAAACGCTTTGACGGTTTATGTATACAAAAATGTTGAGTGGTTGTGAAGCTATTGATTACCAAATATATTGAAAGAATTTATAGCGGTTACCAACAGTGGCGTAAGACTGCCAAATGAATGGTTTGTCAAAAATGTGACCGAGAAGCTTAGACCGTAGTATTGGTTGAATGTATCATAGAGGTTCATTAAAGAAGCATACAAGATGTTGTACGAATTCTCCGAAAAAAATTCAGAAAATATTGATAAGTTGGTGAAATTGGCAGTGACATCAGAAACGGAACGAATCAGTCTTAAGCAGATTTTTGAGGTAAATAAAATTAAAAGCAAATCTACGGAATATCGTGCATCAAAGAGTACTCCTCAAAAGAAACATAATAACTCGCCCACTCCGTCTGAAGCGAGTGACGTTTTTTGATGAGATCAATGACGAAGATGTTCAAGAGCAGGCTAATTAAACAAGATGATTTCGGTCATAAGTATAAGATGGCATCCGAATTCAAATTGTTTTGCATGCTAATCAGAAAAGAGACATTTCAAATAAATAACAAGAAATAGACTCTCTCATCAAGCACAAAATATGGATGAAATTCCCAAGAGGTTGAACATTATTGGGTGTGTGCGACAATCGCCTGACAAATTAGATGTCGTACTCGATGATGACTCATTTGAACTTATTGAAGCGGACTTATTTCTGAAAGATGTCTTACTCAACACTACAGAAGGGTTTCGCTATGGTTACTCTGAGATAGGTGTAGTTAATTATTTGGTAATGGTTGATTTACAACCTCGTGTTAGTAATAGAGAGTACAAATGGGGGTGCTGCTCACAACAGAGAACAGAAAATGAAGCAGTGTTTGTGCCAGTTAGGTAAACGCTTATGGATATGTATATAAGAAGCACCATGGCACTGGGACGAAACAATTGAAAAGATGCGCCTACCTTGGAAAATACGAACCCTGTGGAAGAATATGCCATAATAAATATTGTAGGAGACATGCGGAAATATCACATGAGGGATTAGGGGCACGACCCGGCCTGAAATGTGGCATCGGAGTCAAATCACGTAGTCAGTTTTGTCAGCCTTCTTAATATGTTAGTGAATATTATAAAACGCGGAGAAAAAAATCAAAACCACAAACCTGCACAAGCACCAACAAATACTACAACAGAAATAAATGAAATAATCGCAGTTTCAGATCCTGACAAAATACCAAATATAATACAAGGAATCGTCAGCATTTCTCAGTTAGAACGATGCTTCTCCCTCCCCTTGTTATAAACATGCCTATTTTTCCGCGGCTATAACAGCTCAGACGACAACACAGAATTTACATACCAAGTCGTAAGAGAAAAACAAACATACTTGAATTTAAAAAATCCATATTTGCACTGAATCCAAAAACATCACCGATTACCTATGCAACAGCAGCAACAATAACAACAATCACCACCACAAAAGACCAGTAACATATTTAAGACAATTTGCCCTTGAGCAAAATATCGAAATACCCAAATGTGCAGGAAAACCGACATTCTTGCGGTAGTAGACACGTTTGAACAAAGTCTACATCGTACTAAGACTGAATAAATGGGTCGTTTTGCATCTGCTATCGTTACTGAAGCGACTAAGTACGTTCGTGCAAAAGCGCAACAATCACATGTCCCTGAATTCAAATTTCAGACACGTAGTGACGAGTTGGAAAATCACTTTGCCATATTCCCGCCCACCTACACACTAGGAAAAGACACTAGGCAATTATTCACAAATATGATTCCTGGAATCGCAAAGATGTTAGAAAACTTCGTTTACACCCGGGTCAAAGCAGACGTTGTTCGTAGCGTGCATCTGGTTATGCCACTTAGTTATGGCAAGGACGGATTCATAACTACTACACCATGGATTCACAGTGGTGCCCAAACAATCCTTAATCGCAAAAACAGCAGTGCCATCAGCGATGAAATTGGCATTGGTATTGAAAAGATTCTCGAAACGCTGGAGAAATACACCAATACAACAATATCGGGATGGAATTTAGAAAGTTGTACGCCAATCGAGGTCCATCTCTCGCCATATCAGCCGTTTCGTTGATCCAGCTATACAGCAACACCAGACTGGGTATCGCCAAGGACAGCAATAAACGTAAAGAATTTCGGCAAGAGATGTTTTGAATGTGCATTTTTTCGGCGTTATATCCGGTAAATGACAATCACGACATGAATCAAAAATACCGGCGACACCTGAGTAAATTCAACTTTGGTGTTATGGAGTTTCCGGTGCTGGTTACCAAACTCACACTGAAGGAATTTGAAACACTTGGTACATTTATCGCTGTTAATGTATTCACGTACGACAATTTTATTTTTTATTTTTATTTTTTTTTTTTTATTTTTTTTTTTTTTTTTTTTTTTTTTTTTTTTTTTTGTCTGCTTGCCTTATCTCTCCCTGGTGGGCACAAATGAATTCTGATTGATTTGTTGTTACTGAGTGAAATGAAAAAAGAACATAATTTGTATCACATTAAGGATAGATAAAGGACCTTGGTAGACTGCTCAACGACACATCAATCACACAAGTAAAATTATCAGTGCACGCGTTGTATACGTGTATTTAACACTCAAGAACTGTTCACCAGTAATGTCTTTTACTGTACTGGTATAAGTGAAAAACCACAGCGTACACTCATGTCAAAACCTGGTGAAAACACTGTCAACTTTACTGCAATACAATGAAAGATGAAACTCCCGTATATCATTTACGCAGATTTTGAATGCCTGAATATTTCAGTGGGAAGCTCTGCTAACAAAGATACAATTATGCCTAATAGCGATCGAACAGTGAAAGTCACGGTTGTGTTGTTGCTCGATAATGTGTTTCAGAAGTTTCGTGAAACTGCAATTTACGTGTAGAAGCTCGATCCTGCAATTATTTTTCATCACCGAATATGGGCTTGTATAGATTGTTGTTCAAAATCAAAATGGAGCTCGAATTCCTCACTGACGTTGATCAGCGTCTATTTATCGAACGATCACTTCGAGGTGGAATATCTATGTCAAGTCACAGATACGATCGTGCCAACAATCCCAACGTACATGTGTATGACCCCGCTGACCCGAACAGATACATCATTTATATAAATGCAAATAATCTTTATGAGTGGGCCGTGAAGCAACCACTTCCGGGTGGTGGATTTTGATGATCAATCCTGCCTACCGTGACCTACAAATACACCTTCATGATCACAACATCCAGTTTTTACGGACACTTCTAAGCATTTACATGACACACACAATGATTATCCGTTGGCCCCAGAAGCGCTAACAGTGCCGAATTCATGGTTGTCTCTCGATCTTTGATGAGTCCGGTCGCAAATACATTGAATGCAACAAACTGGTAGCAAGTCTTACGACGAAACACAAATATGTACTGCACGTCAGAAATCTGCACTTGTATTTACGATTGCGTATGTGTGTAACCAAGATTGATCCAGTGTTCGAACTTCGTCAGCAAGTCTGGATGTCTCTGTACAATCAAATGACTTCGGACCTACGCACAAAAGCCACCAATGATTTTGAGAAGGACTTTTTCAAAACTCATGAAGAATGCCGAGTGCCGAGTTTAGGAAAACTACGTAGAATATGCTCAAACGAATTCGAGTCGATCTTGTCCGTGATAGTGAGAAAAGTAAACTTCAAATGGTCAGCGCGGGCCCTGCCCTTGAATCCAGAGAAATCCTTGATGGTGGAGTTATTGTCGTTCACAGTAATAAATCAAAACTCAAACTGACTTAACCAATTTATGTGCGATCATCCTTGCTGGATTTGTCCAAGCTGCTCAGGTACGAGTTTCACTATGACAAGATCAAACTGTTTTATCAGAATCGGGTCAAGATACAGTACACAGACATTGATTCGTTGCCAATGCAACCGACGATGTGTACGCGGACATGGAACAACCAAGTTTGGTCAAAGAATTTTATACAATTGAGTATCCGAAATAATATCTGTTGCTTAGTAATGGCAATTAGAAGGTGGTTGGCAAGTTCAAAGACGAATGCTCGGGTAAACCGATCTAAGAGTTTATGGGACTGCATCCTAAAATGTATTCAATTATGTTCCACGTTACGGACCATATAAGGTCAGTGGCACAACGTTGTTGTCCACCTTCCAACTCTCTAGGTGCATACAAATACCGAACAAACTTGTATCGGAGCAGCTGTAACGGTGCTGGCTGTGAAGCCATTTTTTTAAGTAACAGTAACGGTCTTTTGTCGAATCGCATTGGCTGATATTAATCTAGTTGTGCGTGTGACCTCATTGTTTAATGCTTCTATACCCAATGGAAGTCGTGCTACCCATTCCTGCGACCGCTCTGGTCAAATCAATAATTCCTGTGCGAACTGAAAATGAAGTCATTATCGCACAAATATCTTGAAGAGGCCGACACAAAAACACTGACGTAATTTATTTGACTAAATGATACGCCAAAAGTAATCCTTGACAACTGTAGCAAGCTGATGATATTTCGTGACATTGACGCGCATGGTCTTAAAAATATTCATTGGACTTGGTTTGGGCTGATTACTTCGGACTCGTATACTATTCTCACCATTGATTTAACTATAACTTGCAGTCGAGTAGGTGTGGATGCGCCAATTTCACAACCAAAAACAACAATCATATTAAAAAATGTCCTGCAGTGATACCATAGAAAAATATTAGAAACGACGCCGGAAAACACCTCGTAAACAGTACGAACTGATTCAAAATGTGATAGAAGGCCGCAAAAATGTCAAAGATATGTTGCAGTCGCAACTATTGCGCCAGAAGCACTTATATAGCGCTTTAATCAAACATTGCGCCGTTAATTAAACCCACAGAATAAATTGCCGAACGTGTCGAGGATATTAAAAGGCTCCACGAGCCGCAGCTTATTAGAACAAAAGAAAAAAAGCAACACAAGCAACTGCAGAGGTTATTACACGCTTTCCAGCGATTGTGGCTGAAGTCAAAGAAGAAAACGTCGGAGAACCTGACGAATTACTTTCTCCACTACCACCCAGATACCGATCATTCATGCATACACCGATACAAAATTTTAATGAAAAAGGATGCAAGTCGATCAACAGAGACCCCTTTCGTGTAAGTCTTAAAATATCCCCAACTGAAATTTACTGATCAAAGAACCATCAACGGACATAAAAAAAAAAGGTTTGGATCAATTGGGTATACAGGGGATTTACTGGGGCTAAAAAAAAGCCGATCATAGACCAAACATAATTAGATGAGTTCGAAATTTTTCTGGCGATGCTGATGCAGCTGTAAACAATTTACCATTTCCTAATCCTAATTTTAACTTTGGATTTGCACAGCATCGATCATAGCTTATTTAGTGATTCACTGAGATTTTCGTGCGCAAATCCCTTCGGTCACATCTTTGGTTTTTGTGGAGATGTTCGCATGGTTATAATTGGAGCCAAACACATAATCACCTTGCTTCGTAAGACTAACTCCAACGGTGCAATTTGTCGTGTAGGAGGTGCTGCTGGTAAAGTTGATTTGTCAACTCTAACTTTCTGAATGCCTATGTTACCACATTCACTTTCTACAGAATCACGTTTTTGTTATCGTTTATGTAGTCGGGAACCACCTCAATGTCGTCTATTCTTGCACATACTACGGACGCACACCCACCAACTGCTATTGCAGGATAATTTACTTGACCAATAAATACCCAACATGGTCTTACTGCACCAAAACATGTGTTTGTAGCGTTTCAAAATGTAAATCTAGGTAGCAATCAAGCACATAGCAACATGGTATTTGACACCTTAGGAGTGACTGAAGTTTATCTGCTTTTAAAGGGTCATCAGGAATCCTCTGAAGAAGTTCGGCTTGACTATGCCGAAGCCACTCCTCATATTGCAGGTGCATATCACAGTCTGTGGTCATACATGGACCGACACCAAAACATCGACACTGGTCTACAAATTTCGAAACAAGACTTTAGTACGTTGTTCACGATTTATTACTTTTCACTGGAACATTTGGAGTTGTTCAGACAGTCCGTTTCATTCATGTGTAGCTGCCGCTGGTGCTAATTGCAGATACTATGCTGTGATACTTTCTGACAAGACACAGTTGATGGAGGGTGTTGGTGGCCGAATGAGGGTGATCAATGCACCTGTGGAACATTCGTAGAATTTTCATAAATTCATAATTAAACCTGTTACTTATTTGAATAATAATGTTCTACCACGAGGTGAAGTTCCTGTCTTACTGAAAATCAAAAAGAGAAATTAAAACACGCAATAAAAAATTACTGTGGTGTCACACTAAAACTTTCTCAAGCAAAATTAATTGGAAATCTCCCCCTGTGTAGCTCGCTAATCTTAATGCTGCCAATCACAAAAACACCTCAGTGATATTAAAATTATTCAAGTCAGAAGTAGTACAAGTAAAAAGACCGACGGAATATTTTCATTCCTTGCAGCGATTCCAGCGTTGTTGGCAGCAGCGGCTGTAGCGGTTGAAAAAGGAACAGCGTTAGTGGCTGTCAGACAGACGTCAGGAATGGCTTTCAAAATGGTGGTGGGTGGCTGCATATAAAAAAAAAGGTCTTCGATTACCAAGAACGAGTTATTGAATACCTTTGGGCTGAGGTCTTCGTTTACCAGATCGCAAAAAAATCAGACCGTTGAAGGAAGCGAAGTTTCTTCAAGCGTCCATTGATAATCTTGATTTGCTCGCAATGGCAAAATCGATCAAACATTTTCGTGGTGTTTTAATACGAGATGAACTTGCACGATGGTGCCACGCACACATGAAAACGGCATCTTCAATCTGGATTCATCAACAGGCCCTCACACTCACTGGGTCGCATACGTGGTAACACCACAAAACATTTTTTATTCTTGACTTATATAGACTTGCACTACCAATTGAAGTTGTTACTTGTTTATCCATATGCGGCGAAACAACCGTTGTCTCATTCGACTATGCCAGTATAAACACGGTTGGATGGTCACATGTCAGCATTAAAGCGTTGCGCGCATTGGAGCGTTCACCAACCACGCAAACACTTATTGATTTCACATTAATGTATGTGTAATGTTATACAACAATGCCTATCAATATTTATGGACATTACTCAGTTCGACGACACCTGCTAATGTGGATCTGAGCCGATTTGCATCCAAGCGAATTGAAATGAGTTTATTATTCGTCTTGTTGTTGGTAAAAAAAAAAAACAGGTTAGCTAGTGAATTTTGAAGATCAAACTGGCAAACTGAAAACGTCAAAAGTGGATATTCAAGATATTATTGTCAAACTCAAAGGCGACTTGTGGTAAAGAATCTGGCCGAGCTCACTATAAACTGTGGAATCCAAACCAGCGGCGTGTCGGTTACGATTATCAAAGAATACCTTGATACAGCTAATAGTAGAATAAAACAATACCTGCAAGTGCCCATGCCTAGTAACCTTTTGGAGCAAAGTATTGTTGGAATATTAATTAAAGATTGAGAGGAAAACACAACTTTATCAACCGTATCAAATGGCTGACTTGTTATTAGTTTTCGTGATGGAAATGACTTTGATAGTCACGTCTTAAAGGTCTACTAGTGCTCTCACACGACTTTGGTTTATATTATAAATTTAGCCTTCACGAAGCGATTTTTATAGGTATTATGTCATATACCTCATCATTAATGAAAATTATGACTACAGAACATCGATTTTTTATCGTTGGAGGCAAAACGCTCCAAGCTGATTTCGCGCTCGGTAATTTCCATAAGGCAAAGCGGAAGTGATGCAGTGTAGGGAACACAGCTTTCCAATTTTCATTGTAGTTACGTTCAGCTAGTGGAGCCATGTGTGAAACCAAATGGTAAAATAGTGTATTGTTGTAGGCTGTAGCAATACAACACGAGAAGGAGTGAGTTTGCATTAATTTCCTACTAATACTGTTTCGAAGAAACAATGGATTAAGCAGATACGAACGACAAGAAAAGACTGAACTGAACCGACTAGTGACGGGCGAGATAGTCAAGTTGTCTGTAGTGACCACTTCAGAGAAGACGATTTTGATCCCGCCTATAAAATGAAAGAGTCATTTGGGATTAAAGA